>JAHUTJ010050359.1:0-21645 GCA_036250325.1 Characodon lateralis
GTGATGTGCCTGCATTAACCTGAGTGACCTTTTAAAGTGGAGAAACTACATGTTTTGTTTTTAGATGTAAAAAACATCTAAAAACATACAATTAGAAAGATTCGCTTTCTTGTAATGACAACATCCGATTAATGATGATATCCGGTTACGTCACCGGAAGGCCCAGCCACCGGAAGTCCAGAGTGTCCAGTGGATGATAGTAAAAGAAGCGAATGTACCAAGAATGAAATGACTAAACATTTGAAGTGAGAAAAAAGGGTTAAGAGGGCAAACATTTTAAATTCATCCTCCCCTTCTATTAGCCCACAGCTTTCACATCTCTGTCAAAGGAATGCTGCTGAAGCGCCGAAATTACAGGGAATTATAAGTTAAATGTATAATTTCCTGTGTAAGTATAGGCTTGTGAGGTGGCAACAATTGCTGAATATGCAGTCCCTTTCAAACATTGTTAAGATTTTATCAGGTTCCAACCTCAAACTTCAATGTATTTTATTGGAATTATACATGACAGACCAACAAAAATTAGGACATTGTTGTGAAATAAAAGGAGAAGGATACATTGCTTTTCTTAATTTTTTACTAATAAAATTCTGAAAAGTGTCTCATATCTTTGTATTTAGCCCCGCTGTACCACCTTAATAGTAAACAGTGCACTCTGTGTGCACTTCAATCTCATTATGAATCCAACTGTTCTGTGAGGACCTCAAAAGACTATTAAATAGCATTAGTGGCGGCACAGTGTGTGGCATAGCGGTGGAGCACCCGGCCCATGCCCAGAGGCCCCAGAACGCAGATGTCCCGACCTGGCAAGACCTTTCCTGCATGTCTTCTCCCTCTCTCCACTCCATTTCAAGACTGTCCAATTTGAAATAAAGGCCATGGTGCCACAAAAAATTAACATTAGTGAACAAACAGCATCATGAAGAACAAGCTTTGAACATCCCACAGGCCCCTGTAGATCACATCATAGAACGAAAAGAGTATAGTGGAACTGCAAACTTAAAGAAAGATATGGCCATCCACCTACACTGGGCAAATCAAGGCAGGGGGGGATTAATCCCAAGTTCAGAGGAAGAGGCCTATGGTAACTCTGGAGGAGCTACAGATATTCACAACTCAGGTGGGAGAATCTCTCTATACAATACTACACGTTTGCACTCAACAAAACTGGTCTTTATGGAAGAGTGGCAAGAAGAAAGAAGACTATCTAAGTCTCATTTGGAGTTTGCCACGAGCTATGTAGGGAACGCAATACAACATCTGAAAGAAGGTGCTCAGGTCAGATGAGATCAAAACTGAAACTTTTGGCCAACATACTAAACGTTACATGTGTTGGAACATCCCAAATGCACTATCCCTACAGTGAGACACACTATAGCATCATGCTGTGGTTGTTTTCTTTCAGCAGGGACATTAAAGCTGGACTGAGTTGATTAGAAGATGAATAGAACTAAATACAAGACATTCCTAGGACAAAAATTGTTGAGACTGAGACAGAGGTCCACCTTTTACAAGACAGCCAGAACTACAACAGAATAGTTTACATTAAAGAATCCATATATATTAGAATGGCATAGTCAAAGTCCATAACTAAGTCCAACTGACAAGACTTGAAAACTGAAATTCACAGATGCTATCCATCCAATCAGACTGAGATTGAGCAATGTTGTAAAGAATGATGGGCCAAAACCCCACTCTGTAGACGTGCAAAGCTGGTGAAGACATACCCCAAAGCCAACCAGGTGCAGCAAAAGGTTGTTCAAAAAAGTATTCAATCAGGGAGGGTGAATACAAATTCCGATTTATTTATTCCTCCGGATTATTTGAAACAAATTTAGAAAATCATGTATCATTCATCTTCCTCTTCATAATCATGAACTAGTGTTGGTTACATCAAATCCAAATCAAACATATCGCGTTTTCTTATTGTTAAGTAGCAAAACGTATTTTTAAAAAGTACAATGATTATTGTTACTTGGACAGGAACCCTGTAATGATCAGCTGTATTTAAAAATCAAACACATATTCTATTACCTTGCTCACGCAGGTCCTCCGCGGTTCGACTTTTCAAGGATCTGCTCCGGGTTCCAGTCGGATCTCTGCTCAGATCAAAACTGACACACTTCCTCCGCCGGACTCGGGGCCACCGGAGACGGATCTGTCTCTCCACCAGCTCCGTGTTCCCAGAAACGGGCAGACGCCAGTCGCAATCCCCGGTGACTGCAGATGCACTGCGCACACGGAAATACCCACAGAGACGCGAGTGAAATTCTTTAAAAGAAAGTTGATCGGATAACTTAGAACAAACATCCCTGAACTCTTCATGTTGCTGGTCGGTTCCACCATCTCGGCTTCCCTCCTCTGCTTTCAGTCCCAGCACGGCGCAGAGAGCAGTGAAGTCCTCTGCGGACACTGTGTCATCCTGGTTGGGATAGGCCAGGTGGTGGAAGACCTCCTGCAGGTACTGATCGATTCCAGTGGCGAGGACGACTATTTCGTTCTCGGCCCCCGGATCGGGGCAATAGTGATGGACCAGAGCGCTGCGGAGCCACTCGCTTTTACGCGCAGCCCGCGGCAAAGGCTGGACGCGAGGGAGTGCCAGTGCGGTGCGCCTCATGGCTGCACTCAAAATATGGTTGTTCTTACTGGTTAAACCTGACGGCACTGCGGGTGATCAGAAAGCAAACGGAGGTTCTAAAACACATCCTGGGGCGGTTGTGAAGCTGCCGTATTTCCTGGACACCTCACCTAAGGTTTCCTCCTACGGCTCTTTCAGTTCAGATTTTATCCCTGCGGGTTGGTAAAAAAACTCGGCTCCACCCTTTGTGCGCATGCTCCAACTGCTGTACTAATAACGCGCTCATAGCTGGACTTACCTCTGTTTGATCCGTGTTACCAAACTGGGTCAAATATCAGTGCAACCCCAAAATCAGCACAATAAGAGCTGTCAGAGCACGGAGTTCTCCCTCAGCTTTCCATGGAAGAGATCCGTTTTTACAGGAGGACCTAAGGAGATCTTTTGGTGGCACCTGTCCTCTGGATCCACCAGTCAGTTTTAAACAATACAAATCTTTGTTTGCACCTTTCTGACTCACATCCTATATGGTACCAACAACAATGAAAAAAGTAACCTGACTCCTGCTCTCCTCTCCTCATGCACACACCAGGTACGCTTACAGTTTAAAGAATCGCATGGCTGTATTTTCTCATTGACATTAAATCAAACTACACATTTCCTTTACATAACATGCAACCCTAAAGTATCTCTACTTGCTAAAGGCCAAAATAATGAGAGCACCAGCTCTGTCCACAATTTTTATGGGACTGAGATCAGTTTCTGATGGGCACTCCAAAAAAATGACTTGTCCTTAAGCCACTTTGTAGCTAATTAGGTGGTATGCTTTGGGTCATATTTGAAGACCCATCTGAATATCTTACAGCCCAGTAGTCAGCTACTCTCCTGTGTAAAATAACTGTTTACAAATCCAATTTAAGTGACTATCTCATGAAGCTCATCAAGAGAATGCCAACAGTGTGCCAAGCAGTAATCAAAGCAAAGGGTTTTTTTTTTTTTTTAGAGTCTAAAGTATAAAAGATTTTTTGAGTTATTTCACAAATTGTTGTTGGCTACATAATTCTATATACTTTTTCTTCATAGTTTTGATGTCTTCACTATGTTTCTATAATGTAGAAAGTAACAAAAATAAGGAAAAGCCATTGAGTGTCAAAGATTTGTCCAAACATTTAACTGGTTCTTATATGTAAATGAATGGAAATATCTTGTTTCCGCTGTATCTTGGGCTGGAACTCAATAACAGATTAGTTTCCAGGGAATTCAACATTTCCCAGAGCGAAAATACCTTTCCCCACCCTGACCTCACTACTTTTCAGACGTTTGACAGCTAAAACAAAAGCAGCTTCTAGAATTTGCTCACCTGGGCATGAACAGACTGCACCAACCAAATTACGCATTACTCAGCCACCACTGTTTGACTTTTACTGTACTGATCACCCAAACAGTACAGTGCCAGTTATAGACAAGTTATATTATTACAAACTAAAATGTATTGTATAGGGATTTCAGATAAGCGACTAACACAAGGTAGCATATTCTGTAAGTGTGAAGTAAAAGGAAATAATACATGTTTTTCACATCTTCTGAAAACTGTTGTGTGCATTTAATTTAAGCCCCCTTTACTCTAATGCCCCTAAATAAAATCTTGTGTGACCAATTGCTTTAAGAAGTCACCTGCACACAGCAAAACATGTGAAAGAAGGTGCTCTGGTCAGATAAGAACTTTGAAACACCAAAAACATGGTGGTGGCAGTACCATGCTGTTGGGGCAGCCTTGGGTTGGAACAACCATTGAACTATGCACACAGATAACAACAGGCTGAGTAAAAACTCTGAATCTCAGAATGCAACCAATTAACCAATTTTCAAGGAAAGGCCCTAGGAAGGAGGAGTCACCGCTGGAATCCCTGTGACATCATAGGTTTACAAAATTCTGGTGTGCAGCCCTGTTGAGAGGTGTTTGATCCACGAATCCACAATTCCACCAATACGTTTCCTGATTCAACCAGAATTGGTATTTGAACAGTCCTCCTCGTCATGCTGTTCATATTTTGACATCATGAGACCAAGAGGACACTAACAGTTGATCAAGAGTTTCATCTTCATGGACGATAATGCTCTAACTCATTGCATCGTTAGGGTATGGCTGCTGGAGACTGGGGTACCTCGAATAGAGTGGCCTGCATTTTCTCCAGACCTGAATACCTTGAAAAAGCAATAGCATTAGCTGAGTCACCGTCTAGTGACTCTTAACTCTGTACAACAGAACTTTAATAATCTGAGGGCCAGCCTTCAAGAGCAGTGGGATGCCACGCCTCAGCAGACAATAAGTCGACTTGTGAACGGCATGAGACGTTGTGTAATTGATGTTCAAGGGCACATGACGCGTTATTGAGCCATTGACATGTTTTGTTGTGGTATATCCACCACTGTTGTTGGCTTTTCTTTAAAAAAATAGTTGAGATGTTAAAATCACCATGGCATGCTTCTACTTAAATGCCCTACATTCATGATATAATATCACTGTAACTTGAACTTTTTACGTTTCTCGTAAATTTCACCCAAAAGCCAAATACCCCTAACTTTTTGTAAGTACTGCAAGTGTTCAGGGCATCCTGTTTAAGAACACCAGTGCTTGAATTCACTTTTTCACTGATTATTCTATAATAATGCTACATTGGGCTGGTAGTCACAGGACAGTCTCTGACAGAAAGTTGTTTGGCTTAAAAGGCTTTAAACTGGGTTGGGGGTTCATGTTCTGGCAGGATAGGGAGACTAAACATCCAGCCAGAACTACAGTTCAATCACTGGAGCAAGTGCCAAAGCAGTTTGTTAACAGTCTGAATACTGAGCAGTAAATGGCAGTGGGCCACAGTCTGAGGCAGCCCTGAACATTAGCTCTGCCACAGCATGAAGCTTGTGAAGCTCAGTCCATACCGACTGTAAGGAATGTGCAAGTTTATTGTCATGTTATAAAGTATGCTGTTTGTGAAGAATTTTTTTTTATTTCCTTAATAGCCTCTTTCCTCCTTGTGGGGGAATTTTTACAGTGCTACTACAGTTCATTGAGAGTTATGGACATTCTTTCCTTTAATGTCTTCAGAAAGGATTCAAAAATAGACTGATCTACAAAGGCCTGTTGTAATTTTTTTCAAGCCATGCAGCTGTAAATTTGTTACTGTTTTTGGAGCCATTGTGTTGTTCATGACCAGGTTTGGGTCAAGTGTCAACAGCTGGAAAGCTGACATATTTGGAATCCAGAATCTATAGACAAGTTTGACATCAAGATCATGATAGATTTGAGACAGGGTGCTTGATGTCTTGCTTTTCAAGATCTTTTAACCTACTTCAGGTCAGAGATTTTATTTCTATGATCTTTAAGAAGATTCACTATGACTTTTGCTACATCATTCTGGAAGATACACAAATCTCTAAATTCTACTTGGATTGATGGAAGAAGTTGCTCATGGAACAAATTTTGATCCTACTCGTCATTCATGGCAGTGTTCTTGGATAACATTGCAACCCCAAACATGCTCAGAATTCCTCTGTTCTCTTTACAAATGGTTTTGGACCCCCTCCTTCATCAGCCATGTCTTTCTAATATGTTCAGAATGCAGTTTTACTTAGTCTGCCATGGGAAAAAAAATCAATGTGCATCAGAGCAAAGGTTGTGGACATATCGATGCCTTTCTGCAGGTTTTACCAGGGGTGCTAATGTAACCCAGTGCCAACAGCCTCGTCTTAAGACCAACAGCTGACAGTAGTCAAGTCTTGATGGTTCTTTTTGCTGTTTTCTCTCAATTCTGTTAACACCACCTGCCCAAAGTTTTTTCACTCATTACACAGAACTCCAGTTAGCCCTTCTCTAAACGTTTTCTGATTGATTCAGTCTCATAATACAGACTTTTTACATATGGTGCTGTGAAAAAGTATTTGCCCCTTCCAGATTGTGTCTATTTAATGTTTTTGTCACTCTTAAAGGATCACAATTTGAGCCTCTTTCACATGTTGAATCATGAACACTGACCCTAACTAAAGCAAGTCCGACCTGAGGTGCTCCCCCTGGGTTCTCTTGGGACCTCCTGAATAAATCTTTGATGCACTCTTGGAGTTTTTCAGACACTCCTGAAGAGGTTTCCTGCAGTCTCTCAGTGTGGTTTGCTGGAGTCCCCAAGCCTCAGAGATAGCCTTGTTACAATTTCCAGACTGATAGATGTCAGTGATGTTTCCTACCTGTTATGGAATTCCTTTAGATCAGGGCATGATGTCTTGCTTTTCAAGATCTTTTAACCTACTTCATGTTGTCTGTCAGGTTCCATTTAAGTGATTTCCAAATTCTACAGGTCAGGCATTAAGCAGGCGTGGTTGTGGCTAGTGAAATTGAACTCAGCTTTCCAGAAAATGAGGTTAATCACAGTTAAGTTCAACAAAGAGGGGTGATTACCTTTTCACGCAGGGCCATTTTTCTTTAGATAACATCTTCTTTAAAAACTGAACAATTTAATACTGATTTTATTATTTTTACCCAGGTTTTCTTAGTCTGATACATTTCATGATGTAAAATGAAAGTGAAAGGAAAAAACCTACATGGAAAACCATGCAGGTTTATAATCTCTGCTGAAAGAAAAAAAAAACGCTCAGTAAATGTATATAAGAATCACAGTGCTTTCTCCATTCCAACATCAGTTAGCAGGAATTTTAGGTCATTTGCATAGGCTATTGTATATTTCTGTTGCTACTGGTGTGCAGGTGAGTCAACTCAAATCACATGAGCTCACAAAGAAAGACTTCAGACATTGTTTTGCCTTTGTCTTGATTTTGAATGCTAATCTATGCCTAGTTGAGCAGCAGAGCTTCCCAGTGACTCATCCGGGTTGTTTCTTTTTACCTTTGATAAGATGAGTGTGCTTTTTGAGTCAGCTCCACTAAAAGGCTGCAAATCTTTTGTTCCTCCTGCAAGACAAAGCTGTATTTTCTATAAAGGTGCACTTAAATCATTATGAGGGTGCAGAAAAATGTCACTGGTCACTTAAACCCTATTTTAACTACACAGGGCGGCAGATTGAGTCCACTCCTCAGACAGTGTGTTGGAAAACATTGCTTTTTGTTCTAAGGGGTGGTGGACAATGATCTAACAGTCAAGGTCAAGATGTGAAACTTGAGCATGTTCATTTAGTGTTTGAATTAGTAAACTAAAGAAAACTATATGGATATTGGCTTGACCTGCTAACAGTTAGCCAAGTCACTAAAGCAGTTAGCAGGTTGCACTGGTTTTTGGACTTGCTGGAAATTATTTCCAAATCAGAGTTCAGACTGTGAAAAAAATAGAATGTGGCAGAAATGAGGACACAGCAGCATACAGTGCTGGTCAGACGTTGACATACACTCAGACACTTCCTTTTTCAAAATGATATAACAAAAAACATCAATGTATTTTAAAACCATGAACTGAGTGCACAAGTTTGAATTAAATGTGGACTTTCTCTGGTTCATTCTGGACCAAAGGTATACATACCGCCACATCCAAATGCATCTCCACTGTTGTTTGGGAAAATATCCCTCAGGCAGGTTGCAGTGAAACGTCAAGGGCCAGGCATAATTTTGCATGCATATCTGAACACTTTTCTTGGCAAAACTGGTGGAGCTCATTTAAATTGGTTGGCATCCAGGCACAGAGTCATCTTTTACCTGTCAATCAGGGCAATGTCAAAACCTTAATTTTAGCCTGCCTTTTTCATTCCAAAACCAGTTTAGATGTGTGTTTATGATCATTGTGCAGATGAAAACCCTATTGTGTCAAGGTTCTACTTATCTGACCCAAACTGTATCTTCAGTTTTTAGTGTTCGAAAGATGCTGGAACAGCAGTGTCTCTTTACACTGGGAAGGGAGTATAACATCAACATGGCCAGACCAAGAAAGACGCACCTGCTCCAAAATCAAAATTGAACTGAAACCACACTAATCACCATCCCCACAATGACACATAGTGGCAGCATCATGCTGTGATGAGTGAAGCTGGAACAGGCAAGCTGGTTTGGCAGATGGATGAAGCTAAATACAGAGCAGCCCTGGAATAAAACCCGTTAGAGACCGAGGTGAAAGTTCATCCTTCCAGCAGGCAAACAGAACAATCCAGCAACAAACAATGACCGACAGAGAGCTTATATGGGAGATGGTACAGGTACAGAGATTGGGACAATGAGGGCAGATCAGCTGCATTAACTAATTGCATGGAGGCTGAGGGAAGGCAGAGCAGAAGAAGGTGGAAACTAATGATTGGAGCTAAACAGAGATACAAAACACTAAATAAAAAGGGGAAAGACAAATATAAACCTAAAGGGAACACATGGAATAAACAAACTAAGCACAAGGGATAACTAAGAAATCAACATATAACTATTGATTGAGAACACTGGAGAATAAGGATCATGATGAACAGTAATGAAAAACACAAATAAAAACCCAACACAGCACCCCAGGGTCATAACAATTTATTTTTAAAGCACTTTTAATGCAACAATAAAGCTGACAAAAGTATTGTACAGTGTTAGAGGTTTTAGTTGTGTAAAAAATGTAAGAGGAGAGCAACAAACTGAAAATGAAAAACACATTACCATGCTCACTGGTTTGATAGCCTTGGAGTAAAAATGCATTTTAAACAAGATTTAAAAACAGTAAATGAAGGAGCCGGCCTGATGTGCAGAGGTGGAAAGTTCCAGAGTTGGGGAAGTGTAACATAAAAAGACAATGTTGAATCAGAGTTTACATAATTTCCTTGGAATCACTAAAACCATTGTGTCCACTGATCCGAGGGAAACGTGGGTGTAGTAGTTACACAAAATGACAAAAAATAGAGCAGGATTATGCAGAGTATTAAAAATAAGAGGGTTTTAAAATAAATTTGGTAAGTTTATGAAATATGGTCACATTTTCATGTCCCAGTTGGAAACTGAGCAATTATAGGTGAGCAATTGAAGCCTAGGTTTGCCAAACAGAATTGCATTGCAATGATCAAAGCGAAAAAAAAAAAAAAAAAAACATGTATTATTCCAGGTTGCTTTCAGAGAGAATAAGCTTTTTTTGACAAATAGCTTAACTGGAAAAGGCAGATTTTCCCACTGAGTTTACTTAAGTACCAGGTTTATAATAAGGGATTTCTAATGGGATGCCAGGTAGAAAAGCTCAATGCCAGGGGTCCAGTTAGGGCCTTTAGGTCGGAACAACATGCCTTTAATCATGTTTTTTATTAAAATTTAGAAACTTTACTGCCAACAAACATCTAATATCAACCAGAATCAAAGGAGAGATTTGACAGATCACCCATGTGTTTCAGCAGAAAATAAACATGGCAGCCTTTCACATACTAATAGAAAGAAAGAAAGAAATGTGGTGTCTCTGAAAAATGGCACAAAGTGGGAGCAGATTGAAGAGAAAAGAAGAGGTCCAAACTATGGCTTTGTGGTACTCCAAGGAAGAGCATAAAAGTGTTAACACAAAAACTTCTATGGCTATGTTCACTCTGCTTGTTGAGATACTCAATTTCAATGTTTTTCTAAAATCAGATTTTTTTTTTTTGCATGGTTGCTGATACCACTAATTAAATGCGTCCGCCTTCAGACTTCAGTCAGTTCACAACCCCAAAAAGACCTGCATGCACTGATGGAGAATGTAGACGTCACAAGCAGTTTTTGTTAACGGAAGTAATAATGGATGTCGGCGTCTCCGTGTTATTATGAAGTTGCTGAGCAATGGGTAATATTATAACCACATCATAACAAGGCGGAGAAAGGTAAGATAAAGGCGAGGCTGTGGCACAGGTGTAAAGCGCGCAATCCGTGAACAGAAGCTATAGTCCGCAACGCAGCCGTCGTGGGTTCGAGTCCTGGCCCCATTGACCTTTGCTACATGTCTCCCTGTCTCTCTCCACCCCATTTCCTGTTGGGCAACCTGCAAAAATGAAGACCACTAGTGCTACAAAATAACTAACTGTAATTTTTTTACCTGCTTAGGAATAAATTAAACATACAATATTCTCATGAAATAAAGTGTCTGATTGTTGTAGAAAATAACAAATCGATGTAGATTTTTTTTTACAGATGTTTGCCCTAGTTAAATAAATGTTTCTTAACTTTTTGGGTTGAACATTTGTTTTTATTAGTTTAGAAAGTTTTAAGTCTACCTACAGCAACAAAATGAAATGGACTCAGTCTGCCTCCCTGTGTAGTTAAAATAGGTTTTAGGTGACCAGTGACAAAATGAATTCTTTATTATAAAGAATTTGCTGTATTTAGCCAAGTTTATTGAATGAGTCCAGGTCTGTTTCCGAGTAAAATGTTGTTGGGTGTTTGTGGCCCTACTATATTAAAATGAAAACAAAAAACATGGCTAAGAAAATGACTTAGTGTTGTATTTAACATTTTCCATTAAAGAAAACAGAAGATAAAATTGTGAGTAAAAATTGTAGTCCAATAAAATTATAAGAAGTGTCTGTCTGCCACACAAATTTATTACAAGTGCAAACTAATGGCCTCCAGGTTGCGCTCTGGACAATGCTGCTCTGATCAGTGGAATGTTGAGCAGCTGAGAGAGAGTAGTGTGTAAGGGAACTGAGGGAAGGAGACTAACTAGCACAGATAACACACAGGGAGCTTAACTACACACTACAGGATGTACAAATCAAAAGGGGAAAAGGCCAACACTAACAGAGGAGAATTAACCAAAATGCTCTGTGCAAAGGAACATTAGAAATAACTAAGAAGCTCAACACAAAGAATCAACTAATGGAATGACCCAAACACTAACATAACACTTAAAAATCCAATTCAGACTCAGATTGATTTACTTATTCTCCTCATGGCTGTCTGACTGAACAGATAACAGATTAAACTTTTTAAAATGGGGGAGCAGTTTCTCCACTTGCTCCATTATTCAGACACTATCCAATCTAACTTAGCTTGAGCTATTCTGCAAAGATGAATGGGGAAAATAAATGGTTTTTTTTTGGCAAAGGCGGTAGAGACCCCAGAGGACTTGGGGTATGCAATTTCATTACAAGTCATTATATGAGTCGGACCTCCTGAGTGTGCCTTAGACGAAGAGTGAGCTCAGAGGAGAACGCGCCTTTGCTGTAGGAGCTCCTAAATAATGGAAAGACCTTCCCTTGGACATCAGACATACCTCTTCTCTGTTTGCTTTTAAATCTATTCTTCTCCCTGGTCTTTGACACCATCTGAAATGTTGACTTTTGAATTGTTTTTTAATTATTATATTTTAAATTTTAGTTTTTATCTACTTCTATTTTACTTCATTCTGACTGACTGCTTGTTTGTGTATTTTAATACAGGGCTGTTTTATTTATTTTGAGGTCCTGTTGATTTTACTGTTGGTTGGTTGGTTGGTTGGTTGGTTATTGTGTTCTGCCATTGCTGTTTCATTCATTCTCTGTACTGCTCTTTGGTACTGTGAGTGTTTAAGGTGCTCTATAAATAAAGCTGGTATTACAGTAAAAGTTATGTCACTGCATTATTCCAGTCATACTGCATCATGCTAATTTTGCATTCATATAAGAAATGTCAACGTGGTGAGAGTAATGCTGTTATAGTGAACTAAACTTTCACAGACAGACCCAGTCCTACAAAAGCATGAAGCTAATAAACGTGTCTTCACCTGGAGATAGCTGCTCTCTTGCAGTTGGTGCTTATTTTTTATTGAAAGCACAAGACAAGATGAGTCCAAAGGTGCACAGGCTTAACAGGGAATCATAATAGATGTTTGCCTCAAGTGCTCGTCTCCTTCTCTGAGTGTGAGGTCATCAGCTGTGTGTTTCTGAAAGACTGCTCCTGCTGTCGTCCCGCCTCCCTCTGAGAAACAACCCTGCAGCTGCTGCCTGCTGTGGGTGAAAGGACTTCATCTGAAAATGAAAGGATGGGAGGGAAGAAGAGGGAACCGTAAAGAGAGGGGGAGTGCAGGTTCTGCCGCCATATGTGTGAGCTTGCTATAGTGTGTATGCTCATGCAAGCATGCATGAGTGTCCTGCTGTTCACCTTTCGCAGTGGTACTGGCACACTATCAGTATTGACAGGAGGCTGGGTTAATGCTTTGTGTTGTGCTGCCATATGCTCGTCTGGGGGATGACAAAAAGGCAAATAAAGCCACAAACCACTGAAGCCCTTCTTTGAAGTGGTGGCGCTGACTGATATGTTTTGTCCAGTTGATTGAGGATTGGTCCAGGAATGACCCTGTGACAGTGTTTCTAAAAGTGATGGAACTCACTTGATTGTGTCTGCAAGCTTTTATTTGACTGCTCACAGTTTTTCTCCTTATCAGGTTACTGGGTCCAGGCAAGGTGACTTGTCAAGCTAAAATATTTGGATAGTACAATATACAATATTTCTGCTTGTATTTGATGTAAAATGTAGCTGTGGGAACAAACATCTGTCATTCCTTCATTAACAGACAATCCTATGAATACATTGAAGCTTATTTAATTCTTGCACCCACCCACCCACACACACACACACACACCCACACACACACACACACACACACACACACACACCTGTGTTTTATGATCTTTATGAGCACTTTTCCTTGGCTTTCATTGACTTCCATTCATTTTCATTCATTTCTATGGACTAACCCTGACCCTACCCCTAACACTAACCATTTGAATCAGAGAAAACATTTCAAGCATCTTACGTGGCCAAAAGAGAAAAGCCACATTTAAAAAGGACATTTTTCTGTTTATCTGGAAATCAAGGTCCCAGGGTCTAGCGAAGACATGAAGAGGCAAAGAACAAACCTGGACCACCTACCTGCAGGAGTGTCCACCTCCAAAGCTTTTCCTTTGGTAGTCATCAGTCTTGCATGCCATGCTACCATGCATTTACCCACAAGAACATTCCCCAGCTGCAACCTAAAGATCCAACCTCAGCACTCCTCCAGCCAAACATCTATATACAAGTAAGCTTAACTAAAGATATACTTGATGTACTCAGTACATTATTCAATATACCTGTGCCTCCGCTCACTAGACAACCCGATCCTGAAACAACATCACAAAAGAAACTGTTATTTCACACTAAACCTCTTAAACTTGATATCAAGTTTTAGTGATTCTCCATGAGGGTCAAGAAATTATATCCAACCATGAAACTTATAAAACATTCTAATTCTGTGATAAAACTGCATTTGAGGTTTTGATAAGCTGTAAGCAAACATCTGATCAATAAAGCCAGTTTGCATCCTTTAGTAAATATTCTCATGTTTTGTGCAAAAGTAAACACTTCTCACATACTGCAGACAGATCCTGCTTCAGAATCCATTCAGTTCATCCTAACCACAGAATCCATGATGGATGAAGAGTGTGTCAACATGAGCTTTGACATGAGAAATAAGGTTTGAGGGGAAACTGGCTTGGGATTTTCTCCTTCAATAGGAATGTGATTTATGTCTCACTTTTTCAACTATTTTTTTTCTCTGTGTGCAACAGGGTAATCATTTCCTCATTCCTGAGTTATCGAAGGAGTACTGGCTTACCTTTGAGCTGTCCCACCTGAGCCATGAATGAGGTATACACACAACTAACACTCAGAGATGAGTTTATGCACAATTTGCAGGCTACATACCTGAGGGACTGTGTTGAGCCTGGGTAAAATATAGCTGCAGATAAGGCATGTGGCTACAGGTAGCAGTAGATCTGAGGACATTTCCTGGGTGTGACGGCACAGCACATCCCACTTTGTCCTGTACTACCATTAGTATCTATTAGTCATTTGTAAACATTTAATTCTTGCTAAAGCACAGAAACCTTCTAAACCATAGGTTTTACTACAGTTCCTAAATATTACTGAGTTGATATTTTACCTAATCAAAATGTTGAGGTGTGATTTGTTATCAAAATAAAGTAGTTAGAATTGAACCATCACTGAGCATTTTATGGCTTACATTTAATGCAGTCCAAATGAGCTTTTTACAGTATAGCAAGTTGTGACTTGTTTAAATGTCTGCTGAATTTAAGGTTATTTAGGATCATTGCTTTGTTTATGCACCATTTTATGAGGGTCCTTCTCACACCCAACTGCATGCAGGGACACACAGGCTAATCTTAAGGATCTTTTTGTTTAAACACATACAATGAGATGGATGTGTAAAATCATGCCTCAAAGCATAAAAAAACAAAAACATGACATAATGCTGCTTCAAAGACATGTTTGCACATCATCACAGATAAAGCCCTCTGTGACTCAATGGAATAACATATTTTAATGGTTTTGGATGTATTATTATTTCACTTGTGCAATAATTGGGCCAAAAACCTCAGCAGAGATTGCCAAAAGAACTGAATTAGGAACATTTGCTGATCTTGCTCCAATTGGCCACAAACGTTCCAACAAGTATCTGGGAATTTTCAACTTTAAATAAACAGTGTAAAAACAGTTTGAATTTATACTGGCTTTACCTGGCTTAGTTTATATGGAAAGAATGTTACAGAAATACAAATCATTTTAACCTTTAAATTAAGTTTTTCTCTATCAGAAATAGTCATTCTTAGCACTGTTTCAAAATGCAACAAGCTAACATTAAAAAAATAATAACCAGAACTACTGATCCAATAGTTTTTACTTCCTTTTGACTTCCTGGTGTTATTGCACCCTTCAACAGAGTATGCATGGTTAACACTTGTGACTATGAATATATTTCTAAATCTCCCTGACACTATTGTGACATGAATCTCAATCAAAAGAACGACATCCCAGATACAAGCGACTGAAATGAGCTTTCTCCGTAGTGTGGCCGAGCTCAGCCTTACAGGGAGGAAAGGAGCTCTGTCGTCCTGGATTTCGGATGAGCAGAAGACAATGGATGGATGATAGTACTGAGTATCTGCCTTGCATTTCTTTGGCTTAAGAAGACATGTGTCATTGGGTAAATAATGCCCCAGCACCATCTTTCTGCACATCTGATTCTGTAGGTATTGAGATCTCCAGCTATATAAGTCAAGCTACAGATTTTTTGGTCACAACTCAGAAACATCCTAAATCCTGCACAGATATCATATTAATGCTAGTGGTAGGATGGAATAAAAACAACATAAAATTAGAGCCTTTGTAATTAATTCATTGTGAATAATCAAACCTTTTATCAAATAGTAATATTTGACACAATATACAATTTGTTTTTAATTCGAATAACGTTTGGTTAACTAATTCAAATAAGGTTTGCAGTCCTGCAGACCTCATGGCTAAGTAGGTCCAAACTGCAGCAAACATTTAGGTCTGCAGAGATTGTCATCAGGGCTGGCCTTACCTCCATCCAGGACTTGTACAGTTCTGGGGCCAGAAAAGGGCAGCTAAAATCTCTGCAAACCCCACACATCCTGGTCACAGGCTGTTTAGACTTTTATCTTCAGGTCGTCGCTACAGAGCACAAATGGAAAAAATTAGCCACCACAGAGAGTTTCTTCTCCCATGTTGTCTCTTTGTTGAACACAATGAACACCTCACAGCAGAATAAGCACACAGCTCCATCACAACCAGCCTGCCCTCTCCTTCTATTTATTGGAACAAAGATGATGGGCTGTACACATACACATACATACTGCTCCTTGACCCAATTTTTTTTAAGTATTTTTACACATTGTGATTGTTGTTTGGATTGATGTTGAAATACAACTCGAATTGTTAATTCTGATTAGCTTCGCTTTTGCTGAGCTGTGGTTAGTGGAACTGAACCAAAACATGAGATAAAACACAGTTAATTCATGATTTGAAGGAGGGCAATTATATTTTCACATAGGCCCAAGTTGCTTTTTTTCCTATAATTTATGAAATCATTTGAAAATTACTTTTTGCATCTGCTCAGGTTATTTTTGATCTTAAAATCACTTACATAACCTGATGTAATGAAGTGTCACCAGGTGTGGGTCATCTCATTGTCAGTAACTTTACTTGATAATCTCCCAGCCGTACCAATATAATAGCAAAATAGTTGGTATATTATTGTGCACAGTTTGTTGTGTTTTCTACACAAACTGGTGGCAAACATAAAAGTAATGTTTGTGGATAATCCCAGTTACACCAAAAGATCATACATTTGTGTCAGGATTTGGACTTAGTGTTTAGTCACTTTTTATGTTTATATTTAGTATTTTGGTAGTCGTGGTTACTTCCTCTCACTCCTGATTGTTTATTTCCTCCTAGTGTTGTCACCCTCCTCGTTCATTGCTCCTTTGGTTATTGTTGCTTTCTTTGTTTTGACTTAGTGTGGTTTTCTCTGTGTCATTGTTATTATTATTTATTTTTTGTAGTGCTCTGGTTTCCTTGTATTTCCTAGTTCAGTTTCCCGTTTAGTATCTTTGTGTTTATTTATGGTTTGGTATTTGTTCTCTTTTATATTCTACTAGGTTACTAGTCTTATTTTCTCTGTGTTAGTTTCCTTTCTAGTTGTAGTCCTTTCTTGTTTAGTTCCTCTAGTTTAGTTTATTCTCCAGCCCCTCTGGTTAGGGTGTGCTTACTTATTGGTTACAATTTGGTTGTTTAGATTCTAGTCCTCATGTTCTCTGCTTCCCTTCCAGTCTATTCAGTCAGTGTGCTTTAGGTTTCTTTACTTTTGTAGTCAGGGTTTCTTTATGGTTTTGCTAGTTCTTAGGTTGTTGTTGTCATCGTTTTCTTTAAGGCCGACTTGACCCACATGCAGAGAGAACACTCAAACAGAGAATCGTGGATTCAATGATTTATTTACACGATTTTCAGAGAATTCAGTCAGAGAGTGGCGTGGCCGGAGGTCAGGCTGAAAAGGAAACGGCAGACAGTGAGTGGTGGCCAAGGTAAGAAAAAAAAAACAATTCAATGGGCTTAGCTCACAGTTCAGGCGGGGAAGGATCCGCCCGGGAAAGAGAGATGCGAGACTGGGGCTGTCCTGCTGCGCAGGAAGGCAACGTGGTCTGATGAACCAGAGGGGTCTCGTGGGAGAGCAGGCAGGTCGAACACGATCAGACTGGAGGGTACACAAGAGCGGCTGCCCGGCAAAAGTGATCCAGGGAAAAAATCCAGATTAGTTGTAGGAGGTTCCAAGAGGATCTCCAGCATGGAGCTTGGATTACAGGCCTAGGAATCAAGGAAAACAGAACAGGCAATTAGTCAGAGAACTACTGTTCAGGATTACAAGGTAACGGCCAGGTGATCACTACCGCAGTGGTCGAAACACTCAGGCGTAGAAGTGCTGGGGAGCCGCCCTCATATAGCCCTCCAGCTGATGAGGCAACTATGTGCATCTGTCAGGAACTCAGGACCCGGCTCCTGCGCCCTTAGTGGTGGAAGAAGGTAAACAGCAGGCAGGATGAAAAGCAGACTCTGACCGTTGTGTTCCCTCTGTTTTCTCAGTTTCCTTTAGTTCATGTTTATTCTTGATTCTTATGCTTTATTTATCTTGGTCTATAGTTTGGTTTAGGTCTGCTCACTGTCGTGTTAATTAGTCCCTTTCCTCATGCTTTAGTTTTATTAGGTTCACCTGCTCCCTCTGCCTCCTTATCTCACCTGTTCTAAGTTCCTTTGATTACCTATTGTCATTGGTTCTCACTCCTCTCTCCCTCAGTATATATGTTTGGTTATTTTCATTGTTCCTCGCTTGGTCCTCCTGTTACATCCATGCTGATCCCTGTTCCTTGTCATTTTGGAAACTCATGTAAGTTTATCTTTTCGTTATTGAAGCCTCAAGATTCTCATATTCACTATGCTGCTGCCAAGTGTTTTTCTGCACTCCGGTTTCGTTCCAAAACCCATTCTGACAATTTGTAGTATTATAACGCTGATGTTATTTTCCTTTTGGCTAGGTTTGGCAAAGGAGAGCTGCCTTTTATGTTAAAGTAATGTAAAAAGTGTGGGTGTTCTAAGCTTATACTTGTGCCTACACTTTTGGTATTTAATTTCTACAGTTGTTACTGAACTTAATTTTTGCTTGTTTCATTTTTTTTCTGCAAATGCTAATTTTAACCAAACAAAAATCACATATCCTGATATTTACATTTAGTTTGTATTCTCATTGTAGAAACTCTGAACTCAAAATTTTTTAGGATTTGTCCTGCAGCAACATGTTATTCATGTGTGTCCATTCATCCTCTGCTGCAACACACATGAACTGCAGATTAAAAACTTTCATGTTACCAGTCAATATAAAACAACATAAAGATGAACTTTTAACTATGAAACAAAGTGTTGGGATTATGATTATTGATTAATTAATATTTATCAATAATAATTAAAAATCATAATTTGAAAAAATGTATTTCTTAACCAAAAATCCTCATTTATGAATCGAAACCAGAGATGTCTTCTGGTGTTGTAATTGTGGCTCAACGCCTTTGATAATTACAACCATTAAATACTCAGTAATAATTGATAACTATTACCAGAGATGTCACTGTTTAATCAACCGTTTCTGCCGAAACGTGGGGAACTTTAACCTTATTTTGACTGACGAATCACTCTTGCACAAAATAAACACAAAACGCCTTCTCTTTATCTACGTGAATCTTTATTGAATCAACCGCCTGATCCACCTCGCTATTCCAATTCAATAATCTTCACCTAATCAATCATGCAAAGTTGTACACAGAAGTGTAAAATATCTAACTACACAAAATAAAAACAGCAGTGAGTGTGTATGAGATCAAACCAGCAGTTATGGCAGTTATGGCAAAATACAAAGGGAATATGGTTGAACAAAGCTTTGGGAGCGCAGCCTGCCCGAAAGTGTAGCTCAGTGAGATGCAGGCAGTCATAAAACACCCCCCCCCCCCCAGAAAATTTGTAAACCCAGAGGACNGTTGTAAACCCAGAGGACAAAGGATAATAAAACTTTTGGCGGCAAGCCAGTAAGCAGTAAAGTTGAAGACAAAGAAAATGGTTGATTTTCACCATAAGGTTATTATAGCAGTCCAGTTTCACAGCGTACCTGCGCGCAGGTGTTCGCGCAGTAAAAGCACAACTTGCGAGACTTGGCGGCCTCCGAAATTCAACAGCGGTCAAGTTTCAAAATGGTTGCATGCACATACAATTCAGAACACAGACTATAAGTGGTGGTTCTAATCGCACTAAAACCTACTCTACCCTGCCCAAGCTATTCCTAATAAAGAAATAAAAATAAAAGGTGGATTTTACTTGTCGTTGTCTCCTCTGAGCAGAGGGAGAGTGAGGGGGAGTGAAGAGTTCCACGCATCTGCAGATACTCCAAGAAAGTGGTCAATCTCCGTCTTTTGGCCTCCTTGGCGAAAAGGAAAAATATGATCTGACCGTCAGCCGTCGACTAGTACAAAACAAGGAGGGAAAGTTGCATCTCCTTGAAACTCCGTGCTTTTTGGCTACATGTTAAACTTACATCTTTGATCGGCAAAGTGAAATTTCTGGCCTTCTCATTCCAGAAACCTCTTTCATGAATTTTTCGTTGGCCAACGAAGGAGAATAAATGAAGAATCCACGTGGGACCTCTTCTTCTCCAGAGATGCGCTTCAGTTACTGGTCCGGTTTCCAGCGTGAAAAGCAAAGCTTTTAAAGGGGCCACCTTCATTTATGCTTTCCGTGACGTCAGACTTGGTACGCCCCGACATGTCAGCCGCGGTGGCCGCTGGAATTCGTAGTAGCAGGCTATCCTGGGATACAAAATGGCCGATGACGCCAAACGACCTGGTAGCGTCTAGCAACATGCAAATGGTCCAATATTAAGCACAACATGTGGTCCAACACACCTAACATGTATACTTAACATAACCCCCTAACATGTACACTTAACATAAGCACCTAACATGTACAATTAACATAAACACCGAACATGTACATCTAACATGTACACTTAACATAAGCACCTAACATGTACAATTAACATAAACACCTAACATGTACAATTAACATAAACACCTAACAGGTTGTCTCCAACGCTCCTCGTCTGTGAGGAAGTTCTCTGGTTTGCTGCTATCTCCTCTCTAGTTTCTGAATGCAGCAAATACCAGCAGATACCAGAGCTGCTCACATTCCAGGCTGGTGCTAAAAGCCGAGGGAACGACACATTGATCTGCTTGCGGATGCCTGTCTGCACCGTGATCCCAGGACCAAATCTACCTTTTAACACTCCTCTCTTCTCCTCCACCTGCAGGCTCTGCTCCTCTGTTCAATTTGGTTTTCTCCACCTTTTTTTCTCCGTTTTGTTTTGGTCATTTTACCAAACTAAACCTCATTATACAAGGAGGAGATCACAGTAAAATGCTGAATTTTAATATTAATATGAAATAGATGTAGTACGAAAACAAAGAGCATGGCCACTAAACGAAAGTAAATCAAAAATGATGACCATGTAAATAACCTAGCAAATCACTCTAAAGCTAGAAGTCCTTTCCAAGAATTTTAGGCTAAGATGGGAGCTCTCTAAGAGGACTATTGAGAATCTTTGTGAATATGGGCCCAGTTTTACAGATATACAAGAAATATTGTGGCTGATTAAATAGTTTCTGTTGTTCTGGTTTCACCTGTGGGAATCTGAATTCTTTCTGACCAGATCTATAACATCTTTGGTGTTTCCAACCTCTCCGTCAGTAAAGACAAACAGCTGGAGAGGAAGGCATGGATTAGTTTATTTATGTTTCATAGTGTAGTTCTGCATGTAGCATAAGCTGGGAGATCTCAGGATTTAGGGTAAAACTTAGAAGAATTTTTTTTCCCCAAGTGAAAGTAAATGAAATATATAAAACACATAAATTAAACACAACAAATTAGAAATAAGAATTTTACTTCTTCAGAAAACAATTGAAACAGCAGCTCTGATTGTGTGGTACTGTATTTGGCAAGGCATAAACAGACAACGTGTTAAAACCAATGAATGGGCATATGTCCACATTACTTGTCTAGGATGACTAGGAATGCTCTGTTTGCTGTAAATATCTTTGAGTGACTCCAGGATCTCTGTTCCTCCCAGGTTAGCCTCCATCTTTTCAACTTTCTTCAGAGCATTCTCCATTGTTTTCTGGTTGTACTTCACACTCTGGCTGTTAAATGAGAACATTCGTCAATCTACCTAT
>JAHUTJ010050360.1:0-21632 GCA_036250325.1 Characodon lateralis
TAGTATACATACAGTATATAAATAAATATTGTGGGGGTACACCCAATGGTTTGAGCCGCCTTAATGTAGATGGAAGAATAATAAAGAGTCCAGTTTAGAGGTGGAGAATAATAGGTGCTTCCATCTAGTGCATGAGGCAAGCTGATTCAGGACCTGGACAATATTAAATTCAACTTGATGGGGCTGAATTTAATGAAACATGAATTCTGCTCCTGTATGCTGTGGTGTGTGTTTAAAGAGCATTTTCATGTTTAAAAACCTTCCAGTGCAAAGTAAAACAAATTGTAATGTAAAGAATAGTGGGCCCCTTCCTCTATATAGATGTAAAAGACATTTTCATGGTTTGGATCAATTATTTCTTTTAGAAGATAAAGTAATCCTTTGCAGGCTGCTGTTTTATTTACTCAGGTCATCTTGTCTAATCTTCATCTTTTCTTTGTTCTGTTTTATGGATAGATATAGAAGCCCTTCGTGAATCAATCACAGTATCAAATGCTTCTATGTCATAGTTTTAGCTGATTAATGGAAGTGGACAGACGGGTGTTTTAAGCCTTGGAAACAGCCATTGTTGGTTTCCCCTGTGGGCTTGGGGGTTAGAGTTCAGACATGGTTCAGCATGACCCCCCGCCAGTGACTAGGACTGCCCTGGGTTTGCTTTATGGAGCATGCGGCTCAGTGTGATCACCGCGTATACTGTTTCCACATGTTATTCTCGACTAATGCAACCTTGGCTGTCTGTAATTGGCTCCTGCTCACCACCAGCGTGTCTGTGACCCCTTCATCTTGATTAACATGAAGAGGATATCCACCTTTCACAACCAGACAGTATTTCATTTTTACTCCACATCCTCTTCTCCTCAGCCCCTGGCAACTCTGTCTACAGAAAAAATAAATAAGGAAATAAATAAAAAATTGGAGAAGCATTGATTTTCTAAAGCCGCCATTTGATGCGGAATGATTTACTAGCCCCCCATGCCCCTCCCACCAGTATGAACTCTATGCTTGAGCCTGTCCAGAGCAGGGCAGGGCTGAATAACTCAGACTTGCTGATGGATTTGGATGAGACCCTGTCCGCCCTCCTGTCTCCATTGCAGCAGTAATGATGGCCGCAGCGCCAGATAGAGTGCACCCATTGCAGACAGCCATCCACACAGATAAGAGAAACAAATCATAGCTGGTGTCTTTCATAGTAAATTAATGCCCATCCCACAGAATTACAGAGCAAAATCTGTGTCTTATCTGCAATAACCTAAACATCATAAATGGTAACTAAACTCAAGGACACTGTTTGCCAGTAATCATGCAAGTGTAATCTGAACACTTTTTTTAATTTTCATTCTTATATCCTCTGTGTATCCAGGTAAAAATCTAATTGAAATCAAATTCTCTTTTTAAGAGAGACTTGTTTAAAAACAAAGCTGTAAAACCGTCAACAGATAAAGGAAAAGTAGGAAAAAGCACAAAATACCAAATGGGATAGCCAGACTCACAACAAAACAATGTGAACAACACCACATGAATTTTCAAAACATTCAACCTAGCCGACTGAACACTCTAGTTCCATTGAAAAGCACTTTATTATTCCAAGAACCAGGTGCTACATCTCTTTTTCTGAGTCTGGCAATAGACATTTGTAAAATATTTAGTGACTCTATTGGTTGAGGTACATGCACTCACCGGTCACTGTGGTAAGAATACTTGTCCAGTTTCTTATTAGCATAAATAGAAATTCGGTCAATCAAATGTCAGCATCTCATTTAGGCATCTTGGCGATGTGAAGACAATTTGCCGAAATTTAAACTGAGCATCTAAATGAGAAAGCAAGGAAATTTAAGTGACTTTGGATGGGGCATGATTGTTGGTGAGTCTAGTTAAAGTATTTTAGAAACTGCTGATGTACTGGGAGTTTCACACACAAACATTTATGAGGCTTACAGAGAATGGTGAGAAAAAGAAAAAAATATTCAGCAAGGGGTAGCTGTGTGGACAAATATACTTTGTTGTTGTTAGAGCATCTGAAGGTTTAAAATGATAGAAAGGAAGCAGTGGCTTAAACTCAACCAATAAATGTGGAATCCCATCTCTGACTGCGCAACACATCTCAGGGCTAGAAGGGCTATAGAAGCAGAACAACCTCACCAAGTGCCACTCCTGTCTGCTATGGACAGAAAATTGAGGCCACAATTCTCTCAGGCTCACCAAAATTCAGCAACAACCGAGTGGACAGAAATTGCCTGGTCTGATGAGTCTCAGTTTAATCTGAAACGACCGGATGGTGGGCTCAGAATTGAACGTAAACAACAGTAAAGGACAGATCCACCCTGCTTTGTATCAGGCTGGTGGTGGTGATGTAATGGTGCTAGGGAATATTGTTGGTGGACTTTGGGCACCATAGTAACATTTCTGTATTATTTGAAAGCTTAAGCCTGACCTTATTCATTTGTTCATGACCACAGTTTGCACATCTTCTGATCACCACTTCCAGCAGGATAAGGCACAATGCCAGAAAGCTCAAATCGCATCAACAGATTTCTTAAACATGACAATGAGCGTAATAAACTCCCATGGCCTCACCAGACCTCGGTCCAATAGAGCACCTTTGGGATTTGCTGGAACAAGAGATATGCATTATTGATGTGTGTTCAACAAATCTGCAGCAATTGCATGATAATATCATGTCATCGTGGACCAAAATCACTGGGAAAAGTTTCCAACCTGTCATGAGGTTGAGCAGGACCAAAGTGCAAGCAGGAGGACAGGAGCCGCATGGTGAGTTGACAATGATTTAATAATAAATTATTAACACTTACATGGGGAACGCAGGCAGCATAACAGGCAAAACACAGAGATGTAGAGGATCCGGTGGTGAACAGTGAAAGACAGAGAACTTAAATACTGATGGGAATGCAAGGAGAACAAATGAACTAGAAGGGGAAGCAGTCAGGAGAAAGAAGAAAACAGCTGGTAGACAAGGGAGAGAACTACTAATTGACGTGAACATGGACAGCTGGAAGGTGACCAGAACACAAGTGAACAATGATTAGACTTGAGAACATAAACGTACATAAAGTACTGCAGATATTCAATTATATTACAGATGAAAACATGACAACAAAGCATGTGCATGCTCTCAGAATCAACTTAATAAATTTCATCATCAAAAACGCTACAAGAAAACAATGAATCTATTTTGTAATAAATGTCATGTAATAATACACATTTGGTGTCTTCAGCAGCAAAGAAGAGAGATCCTGAAAAATATTACGATGGCTCCGGCTTAAAGCTGGTTGGACTTTATCCCTTTAGCTCCTGCCACCAAGTTAAACATCAACCAAGGGTGGATTCATGGTGATTTTCCAGTTTAAACACAAGGAAAAAGGAGGAAACCTTGGAAATAGGCACTATTCTTTAGCAGCTTAACATTCTGAGCATGCAGCCGCTCAGAGCAGAGAGCAAGGGGCTCTGAAGGTTTGGTTTGGGTTACAAAATGAAACAGCTTCACTGTGTGTGTGTATATATATATATATATATATATATATATATAGTAACATAAACGTTCAGGATGCCCTGTAATAATTAGATAGAGGATGGTTCAGTAGGCTTAATAATATTTTCCAAATCAATTTAGCATGGCTATAAATGAAGCTGACTGCGAGACAGACAATAAGTCATGCAAAACTCATTAGGCGTTCCCTTTGTGAGTGTGCATCTTTAGTAGTTATTCCATTTAACAATAATGCAGATTATATGATAAGAGCATATTAAAATTCAAAGTTCACTGTGGCCGTGAAAATTAATTTGAGGCGGCGAGGCTTCTGTAACATTTAGGTATGCTAGACTTACCTAATTATATGACAAACAGAATGAATCCTGTGGATAACACAATGTATTGCAGCACTGGATCAGTTCTGTATTTTTCCTTTTTTTCATTCTATATTGAAATTTAAATCAACTTTAAAACACTGGCATGCTATTTCTGGAGTTACACAGACACACTTTGTTTCAACTGAATTTCTGACTTATATGACAATCAAAAGAAATATATTTTTCATGGAGGGGTCATGTGCATATGTATTACAGTCATATAAGCTGCCAATATTAATGCACCATAGCTTCAACTGTTTTGTGACTTGTCATCCTATAGAAACCTGCAGCAAATAGCTTATTACTTAAGGAATCTGTGTCAAAGAGGCTACTAATCTCTCAATACATTCATCCATCTAGTCACAGTTATCTAGGAGGGAATAAACAGACACTTCTCTCTTGATTATTAAGAGAACTTCCTGAGCATGAAGGAGTACAGGTTTGTTGGTTTAGGTTTAGATTAAAGAACAAAGTTCTCGGTTTGAGATTGGCAGTGTGCAACGTCATGGCAGCCATAGTTGCAGTAGGAATATTACGTTCATTTTAGCCCTGTGCACTACATCAACTGGTATTTTTCTGGAGGAGAAGTTGAGTGATGGGGGCACTCTTAGAACTTTTGGCTTACTGCAGTGTGGAACCCAGACTGAGCCTTTCTGCATGGAGTTTGCTGTTACTTATACTTGTATCTATCTGAAGTCACAATAGTTGAGAATTTTTTTACAGCCCCTGCGATGGACCTGTCCAGGAGGTACCCTGCTTCTCACCCATCAACCATTGGAGATAGGCACCAGCTCCCCTGTGACCCTGTACGGAAGAAGTGGGTATAGAAAATGGATGGATGAATGGATATTTACTACAGCCTGCTATTCACAATAAGCCACTTACTTAGATATTTGTTGCAAAACAACAGGCTTACTGAATAGTAAGAATAGTCAGAAGTATTCATGATCTTAATCAGCATCACCCATTTAATGTAGTACCCTTTAGTGACAAAAGGAATTAGCCAAAAAGACAAAACCAAGTGTTTGATGTCGTTATTAGGCCTAAATTCCACATGGAGATGGATTACCTCTGAGTGATGCAAGCATAACCCACAAAGATCAGGCTTATTGAGTTAACTGAGCTTTTGGAAAGATTTGGCTACTGTCTACTGTATGGTGGGGCAGTTATAAACACTGTTGTCTTGAGACAAGAAGGTCCTGGGTCTTTCTACACATAGTTTGTATGTTCTCCCTATGAATGAGTGGTGTCCCACTGGAGTCTCTGCTTCCTGCCACAATCTAAAAATAGGTTAGGCTAACTGGTTACTCTAAACTTCCTTTAGGTATGAGTGTGAGCGAGCATAGTTGTTTGTTCAGGATGTGGCCAGCCCAACCTATATTGAATTATTCCTGGAGATTGGTACCAGCCCCACCCTACGAAAGTACAAGGACAAGCAGGTATAGACAAAGGATGGATGGATAGTTGATTATAATGATGTATGTGGTACATAACTACTATTATTTCTAGGACAACTTAAATAGTGTTATACATCCGGATCATGTGACTGACGTTAATGTGTTCTGTTCATCTAACAATATTAACTTCTCTTTTTCTAATTGGATCTTCATTGTTCCCTGTTCTTCATCTTACTGTGTCCTTGTTCCGAGCCATGTTCACTGGTTTGTTTAGACTGTAAAGTGTTTAACAAATCCTTTTTACTCCTGGGCTGACAACTACATTAAATACCCTTCAGGCCATAATGGAAAAAACAAGCAAACACAAGAACAAGAACAGGAAAAAACAAGAAAATTATTATCAGAAAAAAAAAAAAAAAAAAATGTGTAATCCATTTACAGTAAAAGATGTTTTTTGTTTTTAACTAAATAAAAATAGTACATTATAATTTTGCAGTTTCAGCAATGAACAATTACTCCCCACTTGTTCCTTTTCTATGTACTTCCTCACCTTTAATAAGTATAAAGCTTTAAAATCAGGAAGAAACAATTGTCAAACTCAAAAGTAGTACAAGCAGTGGAGCTATTGATCAAAGTTTAAAGTGGCAACTGGGTTTTAGAAAGGGATTAGAAATTAACTCCTGCTCTTTTTATCTGGCTGAAAATAGGATATTATATATCAGTGTGTCATAAAACTTAGACAGATCTTTGCCTCTTCCCAGATGCCTTTATTATCACCTGCAAAAAGACTAAACAATTCAGCTGTCTTTGCTCATCACATTCTGCAAACTCAACTTCTGAAACCTTTCTCTGGTACACAATTCCAATGTACTTTTTATGTCTTTGCCGTTAAAATTAACAACTGAATTATGTGATTGAATTGAGGCCTTCTGTGACAAAAAATATTAGTAAAACAACCTGTGATCCAAAACTAAACACCTGGAAATACTCACCAGCACAACAGATGCAACAGATATAAAATGTAAAAAAGCAACCTGCTGTATGGATGACAAAGAGGACAGACATTTTGCTAAAGTAACTCATTGTCTCATGACAGAATGTCTTTCTATAACCATTTACCTAATTTGTGAAAAAATTACCAGAAATGCTGTAAAATGTGGATGTCACTGTTTCATATTAAATATGTAAATCTGTTAAAGTGAGTAAACATAACTCAGTTAAATCACCACAGCAAATAAGATCCTCAAATGAGGTTCTCATTGTGCAACATATTTCATGTGCACTAGGAGGAGTCATACTGCGGGGCAATTGGGAGCCCATGCTGCACATGAGGGTTGAGCCCATTGTGAGCACTGTTTTGTATGCATTAGAAACCAAAGACTCTGTTTTCTTTATTAAGTTAGAAGGACATGTTGCAATGGCAGTCGTGAGATAATATAAACACCTAGCACTAATTAGCAGAGTACATGTTTATCCAGACTAAAGTCCAATGAAAAAGTATTTGCCGCCTTGCAGTTTCCCTTGTTTTTCTTTTTGTATTTTTATATTAATGTTTCAGATTATAAAACACATTTTAATATCAAAGATAACCTCAGTAAATATAAAATGCAGCTTTCGAAAGTTGTTTTAAGTTCAAAAAGATTTCCAAATCATCCTGGCCCTATGTGAAAGAGTAATTGCCCCCTAAGCCTAATTGTACAGTTGTTATCAAGTGTTTGCAATACCTGGCAATGAGTCTTTCACCACACTCTAGAGGAATTTTGGCCCCACTATGCAGAATGGTTCAGTTCAACCACACTGGATGGTTTTCGAACACAAATGGTCTTTTTAATATGGCACCAAAGAATCTCAATGGGACTTTTCCGGACTTAGACTGGGGCACTCCAAAATCTTCATTTTGTTGGGTTTTTTCAAATGCATTGAGAGGTGGACCTGTTGGTCTGCTTCTGATCATTGTCTTGCTCCATAACTCAAGGGTGACTGAGTTTAATGTGGTCATTTGTGATAAACTTATGGCTGGACACCCCTTTGTGATTTTCAGGTAGTGAGACAAATTCAAGGTTCCTTCAATTACAGGAAGTTAAGGAAGCAGCGCAGCCCCAGATTGTGAAACTTACCACTATGTTTGACTGTCGTTATAATGCTTTTTTTAAAAGTGCTAATTTTATGCTAGATATACCAGGATGCACATCTTCCTAAAGTCTAGTCAGTTAAAAGTCTTGAAGATCAAATAAATGTTTTAATGTTTTATGGCATAGTGAGATGAGCCTTTGTGTTTATTTTGGTTAGCAGTGGGGTTTGCCTTGGAACTCAGGGATGCCATGTACACTCATTTTGACAAGATGCTCTTGTTGAATCAAGAATCATAAACTTCATGCACCTTAACTGATGCAAGTGAGGCCTGCTGAGCTTAAGATGTTGTTCTTGGTTCTCTTGTGTCATCCTGGATGAGTTCTCATGTGGTCTTGGAGTATTTTTTTTCAGGCCAGCTAAATGGGAAAATTCCCTAGTGCTCCATATTTTTTTTATCTATTTGTGGATAATCGCTCTCACTGAAGTCCCAGAGCCTTTGGAAATACCTTGTCATAATCCTTTTCAGACTAATGGATTTCACAAACTTTGCTACTCTTCTGTTCTTGAATTTTTTTTATCCCATGTCAGGATGAGTTGATTCTTCAGATCTTTAAGCCTGCTTTATGTTGTCAGACAGGTTCTATTTAAGTGAATTCTTGATGTCTGCATGAAGTTCCATTTCTACATGTCTGGTAGTAATCAGGCCTGGGTGTGGTTATTGAAACTGAACTCAACTTTCAAAAAACAAAAATCAAAATCAAAGGAGACTCATAATTTAACATGGGGAGCAAAAACATTTTTGCACAGAGCCAAGTTGGTTTTGAAAGCTTTTTTGTTTCGCTTAAAATTGATATTAAAATCAGTTTGATGGTCTAAAGCTTTAAAAACGACAAAAAAAAACAACAAAGAAATCTGTAAGGGGCCAATTACTTTGATACACTTTAACATCAATGATTTTGTTTTTAGTAATTTCATAAACTCCCATGCTACCTCTGTTTCTCATCTGTGGCTATGAACTTATATTTGCATTAATCATTGATTTAGAAATCTCTTCTCAAACTTAACTAATCCATGACACAATGAGATGTTCCTGCAGTTTTTCAGACATAGAGCTGGCTGTCAGGAACCTCTCTCTTGTACTCTCCGTCACTTCTGTGGCTCCTGTGATTATGGCAAAAGTTTATATTTAGAGAAGCAAAACAAGAAGAAATGTTGCACCCAAGTGTGCCAGTGCTATTTGCTTTGTAGAGGAGGAACTAAGATGGAGAAGATCCTGACCAATAAATGAGAGTAAAAAATGGAACATACACGTCACCAATCATAATGTACCTGGGCCTTTGGGGATTATTATGGTTTATCTGTGAATTCTGTGGAATACTCACAAACCGTAAAGAAAAAGGTATTTTAAACAGTCAGACTGAGTGACATATGAATAAGTCTTTATATTGAAACACTGATGGCACAAAGGCATTTCAAGCACAACTGAATGTGACACATTTTTCTTCTCAGGTTGTTCAAATGTTATGTGAACTAGAGGAAGAAATCCAAATTAACCTATCACATCCCACATTACAGATGGAAGAGCAGTTGGCCTTTAATTATCGGGCACTGTGTTGCAGTTTTATAAATTCAGGTGCAATAATGGATCTCCAAACACAACAGGAGAATGTGGAAAGACAACACAAGATCAAAAATTAAAAAGAAAACAAAAATGAATGTCAATATGTAAGTTAAGATAGAATCCCAAAGAGGATTTTAGATTTTAACAAACCTGCCAAATCGCTGTCAGTGGATTTCAATATCTTTTCAGAGCAAAAGAAATCTAAAACTATCTTTTTTTCTTACAATGAGATTCTATCAAGACAGTGATTTGTCTTCTGAATGTCAACGAAACTGAAAATGCAAATTTAACTGCACAGTAGTTGTGCCTTCTGATCCTCCCCTGTGAGCAGAACAGTGGATCTTGCTGATGTACTTATACACATCTCCTACTTTAGACACCTCCACAGTGTTGCTGGGTATTTGTGTGGGAGGTCTGTTTTCATCTTGGTTAATAACGATCTCACTTAAATCAATAGACCCCCTTGAGAACACATTTAAAGGTTTCATATTCTGTCTGTGATTTTAGCAGAGCTGAGGTCTTCTTGGACCATTAGTCTTCCTGAGCTACTGAATAAAGGCTAAGGAGCTGAAAGCCCCTCATGTGCTGCAAGTTCTGCTAACTGTACATCTCTCCATTAGCTGTGTCAGCCTGTCCCTCTTCTGATCACAGCCAATCTTATACACAAAGGCACAGAGAAACACACCCATGTTAGCACATTAAAGTTACAGCAACAGACAGTTGGAGGTTGCAGATGGGCAGTGTCACATAGCTTTGCTTTGCAAACAAGCTAAGGAGGACAACATCAAGCTAAAACAGCTCATTAAATGCTATTAGCCTGTCATTTCATCTAAGTGAATCCCTGTTTTATTCCTCTGCTGTGCAAACAGCTTTGGGGTCACAGCTAAGGCTGAACAAAAAAGACAAGCACATTAAGCAGGGCGACTCGCCCTGATGGCACTTCTAGAGCTGACATGGAGGATAATGTGTTGTCAGCGATCAGAGTGCAGGGTTTAAATCTAATCATACACAGGGAAAAGAATGTAATAGATGTTGGTGGTGTATTGCTGCTGCTGGGACCACACTGTTTATGAAAGTATATATTTCAAATAAATAAATCAAACCAATAAATAAAAGATCCAGGTAGTGGTTTGAAGGAACAGTCATTTAATTCATACCAATAAGTCAATCACAGATTTTGTGTTTGATGAATGGAGTAGTTTGTAAAAAATAATTAAAAAGGCAAATATACAAGCAAGTGACATTGCTCTGCAAAAATATTGATAAAACTTAACATTTTCACACAAAAAAGAGAGAGAGAAGAAAAGAATGGAAGTTGAGAAAGAAAGAAAATGCCTGAGTCCTGTCGTCTTATTTAATCTACGTTTCTTGTTAAGAAGTGCACACAACAAATTGGTGACGAGGATGGCAAATGTTCCTCTCTCTGCGTTGTTTCTGCCATCTGTCGAACAACCTACAATTTCGTTCAATATGTGGATGAAGATGTTTCAAAATTACCTGCTTGCTATTCATGCGGACACGCACAATGCTCCTGCACTGCCTGTGCAAGGAAGGACAACGTGTGTTTTATACAGTGACACATGCACGTACTATGTACGATTCAGCAGCGACTGGACTGCGGGCACATTTCAACCCAGCAATAAATACCGTGGTGGAGAGCCATAAGTTCAGGGAAAGAGTGCAGAGACTGCACAAGACTGTTGCTGAGTACGTGGGCATGCTGGAGCATGCTGGGCAATCTTGCATGTTCAGAGTCTCATATCGGAGCCCCAATCAGCTGTACAAGTTGTGAAGATAAAGCCAAAGTGACCATTCAGACCCAAAGCAATGAGTTATAATTCTGTGGACCCTAGAGCAGCACCAAAAAAAGGATCGAAGTTGTTTTAGATGCGGCACATCAGCTCACCTTGCTGATGGCCAAGACTGCCCTGCACATAAAGTGACTTGCTGAAACTGCAACAAAACATAACACTTTACCCATTTATGCAAGTCCAAGAAACCCACATCTAAGGAAGGAGAGGTAGTTGTGCTTGAAATGAATACGGTGAGGATGTTAAGAAATGGACAGACAGATGACAAAATTACATGTGCAGTGACCATAAATGCAAAGTCGGCATCCTGCCAGGTGACACTAGTGGTGGACACATGCTCTGCAGTGTCTATCATTCCTGAACACCTCTACAGAAAACTATTTAGTGATGTGCTGCTGACTAAACCACCTTCAAGGTTAGTGACATATACAAAAGTTGAGGTGACTATTCTTGGTTGCCTATTAGCTACTGTGCAACATAAAAATGCAACATTGCCAGCTAAAATGTTGTGGAGATGGCCACAACCTTACTTGGACTGGACCTATTGAGACATAGACCTCACCTGCAGCTCCTGTAGTGGATGTTATGGAGATTAAAACCCACACCGGTGACTTGGGGTAAACTAGGCCTTGCTAAAGGTTTCATTTACAAATTAAAAGTAAGAGAGGGTGTCCATAATGTCCAACAAAAGCTGCGAAGGCTCCCACTCTCTGTCAAACAAGCTGTCTACCTGCTGAACTGAAAAGCTGTTGGACATAGATATGATATAAAGAGTGATGCGTCTGCGTAGTGGTCTCCCATTGTGGTCACACTGAGAAAGAATAGAAAAATAAGAATGTGTGTTGATTTCCGTAAGCCAAATTGGGCCGTAGTGATAAACAGTCACAGATTTCCCCATATGGATGATGTTTTCACTGAAATGCGTGGAACCACTGTTTTCTATACTACTGATTTGGCAAATGCTTATCATCAGGTGTTGCTGACATAACTGCATTTATAACATATGAAGGACCATTCAGGTTCCGCCGAGTCCCATAAGGACTGTGCTCAGCTCGAACCATATTTTCCAAGCATGTCCCTGGTGCTTAAAAGTCTCGAAGGGGTCCAGAACTGTCTAGATGATGTGATAGCTTATAGTTGGGACCAGGAGGAGCATGACCTTAATTTGCGAGAGGTGTTTGATGCACTGAAAGAAGCTGGCCTCTAGCTTAATATTGACAAGCGTTGCTTTAACCAAAAAAGCCTGCAGTTCCTGGGACACACAGTGTGAGCCTAGGCCGTCCTGCCGAATGTGGACCATCTTAGAGCAATCACGGAAGCTCCAGCGCCTAATGATGCCACCACCCTGCCCTCTTTTCTTTGGCTCACAGCATGGCATTCAAAGTTTATGCAAAATTATGCATTGTTTGTGGAGCCCATAACTGCTTATGTGAAGATGTGTTCAAGTAGAGTACAGCTCCACAGTCGAACTTCAACAAAGTTAAGGAGTACATCTTCAACAGCTCAGCATTACATTTGATGTGGTGTATCACCCTGGTGTGCAAAATCATGCTGCTGACTGTCTCTCCAGGCTGCCTCCTCCATCTGTAGAAAATGCAGTGGTGGCTTTGCTAAGTACAGAACTGAAAGCTCTTCAGTAAAGGATGTCACTGTGGCATGTGAGATATGTCCAGAACTTACTGTCCTGAGAGTGCAAATGACAAAAGGATGGTCCAGAACATCAAAGTCCTTGCCTACACTGCTTCGGCCTTACTTTGCTTTCAGAAACGAGATTTCAGTCCAAGGCGTGACAGTATACAAGGTCCCACAGCGTCAGTTGATTCCTGTGGCTCTGAGAAAGCAGCTGGTAAGCCTGGCACATGAGATCCATCAAGGCATTGTCCACACTAAACAGAGGCTGCCCAACTTATACTGATGGCTAAGCATGGAAGTGTGTGCAGGAGAACATTCGCACATGTGTGACACGACAGATGAACGACAAAAGTGCTAAAACACGTTGCTCCACTTCAGCCGGTTTCTCTGCCTGATGTTTATCATGTTAATACTTTTGATTTGAAGATAGATTCATTTACAAGAACTATGTCAACTGGGACTTTAATTGTTTTAGCCAGAGTTAAATGTCTCAGATAGATACTGCCTTTTTAATCTGCACTGTGATAATGAAAGGTTTACTTTAGAGCTAAAGACAAACAAATTCTTTACATGAGGATTTATACGATCAATTCTTTCATTCACTTACATGCATGGTATAATGCCACCTAATGTACAAAGTTTTTCACCTGTGTCTCCATGCACTCTAGTTTATTAATCAATGTGAATCACAAAGACAGACCACCGCCTAAACGGATGATTAATATGCCTTAAGGTTTTGTAAAGGTCAATCTGGTAAAAATATGCATCAGTTTGAAACAATTACCAGCTGTGCTTTTGCCCTACCTGAAAAAATTTAGTAGTCATGGGAAACTGCAACGCTCAAACCATATGACAACATTTTAAATTGTTTCTATCTATTTCGCTCAATGTCTTCATTCTATGTCCCTGAATGTCTTCATTGTTTTCACTTGAGTCCTTTCTACCTGAGTCTAAATGGTTCTGCACTGATGTCCTTTTTATATTTCAACATTTTGTGTTTTGAAGCATTATTTTCAGTTTGGAATTTGGAGACATCAACTGTGGATTATTTGTGTAGATGGTCATGACGATACATAATGTTGGGTTCATGAGAACCAGGTACCCAAAATAATTCTAAATGGAAAGAATTTATTATAGCACTTTTCTAGTCATACTGACCACTCGAAGAACTTTACACTAGAGCCACATTCACCCAATCGCACTCACAAACATCTACACTATCCTACACCGATACACAGATCGGCAGGCAATTTGGGGTTAAGAATTTTGCCCTGGGGCACGCCGATATGTTACAGGAGGAAGCTGGACTCAATCAGGAATCAGACAGGAAATGGGCAGACAGGTAGCAAAGGGTTAAGGTTGGGAACCGAACCCAGGATAGCTGCGTCAAGGACTATAGCTTCTGTATCTGGGGCACCTGCTCTACCACTACACCATGCCATGCCCCCAAAACAAGAAGTTCAAACATGGATATTGGAAGTGGCTTAAACCACTTACTTTCCATGCCATAAATTTGAAACTCAGACTTAGAATGGTTTCTAGTTGTTCTCAGAAGTCAGATTTCCTATGTTCCAGTTGGAAATACGACAAATCTAAAGCCTGAATTCTGACTGAGAGAGTCATTTTTTGCTGAGCAACGCTGAGTTTGAAATCCAATCTAGCTGCACACATATAAGATGTAGTGACCATTTACTAGTACTGGGATCCCATAAAAGAAATCCTATTAATTAGAGGCTTTCTAATTAATTTATTGCCATTAATAATTTCTTTCTGAAATAGCAATATTTCACCCAATAAGCGTAATATGGCTTTTATTTTCTTATGAATTTTGGTTAATGGTTGAATCAAGAATAGATACACAAAAAGTGTATTATAATGTTAAGATGTTGTACAGCAATTTCTATACTGATTTACTAGAAGCTAGAATGTTGTTGCTTTCATCCAACCACACTGATCCCGATGAAGTTAAATTTAAAATCTCTTGGGGCGTTTAAACCTGCAGTTTACCACTTCATATTCTTTTATATCATCCAACTATATTGGGGAAAAATTTAAATTTATATTTTTATATTTTACATGACAGGGTTTCTGTCCTTTAATTCTATTTTCAGAAGTGATCAACCTTTTTCTGTGTCACAATTCACAATCACTGAATTTCAGTGGAGATTTTATTTCTTTATCCTCTTCATGAAATGTAGTGTTCTGAAAACCTCACCCTCCAGTCTGAATGCTGCATAATTAGCCATCCATTGTCTAGCTTATCATTGCAGGGTCGCAGGGGGGCTGGTGCCTTTTTCCAGCAGTCATTTGGCAAGAGGTGAGAACTGTCCACACCCACATTAACACAGTTTAGAGAGATCAATTAACCTAACTGTCATGTTTTTCAATTGTGAGGGGAAGCTATTGTAGTCAAAGAGAACCTAGACATGCACAGGGAGAACATGCAAACTACTTGCTGAAAGAGCCTAGAGCCAGGATTTGAACCCAGGACCTTCTTGCTGCAAGGCAACAGTGGTAACCTCTTCCGTGCAGCCTTAATTAACAAACACTGACAGCCCCTTAAAGGTTAAATGCACTTATTTTATCTCTTAAAATCTACTTGTACTTGTTATAATGAGGTTTTTTTTTTTAAGTAAGTTTATGTGTTTTCCAATGTTTAACTTATGTTTGTAAATTGTCCTGACTGTTTTTAAGCTTGTTAGATTTGAGGCCATTCAAATCTCAAAGTTGATTTTACTCATAGTTTTAAGACAGCTTTTGAACTTATGTTTGTTAGTTAAGAGACAACATTGTTTTTTTACAATGAATTGGTAATAAAGTGAAGACACTGAAACTTTGCGGATTGACAACATGTTAGCATAGCAACTCTGACACATTTTCAGTAGTTTTTTTTTCTTGTCACCTCGTCATGATGTCTCATTCCACCGCAGATATTATCTGGCTTTAGATTTTAAATGTTGGGGCTATGTTCTAACAAACACCACTGAAGTTTACTGTCAAAAGTTACATTTTATGCTTACTCTCATTATCCAGCACTTTTCTTCACATAAAACCGTCATTTAACTGCTCTGCCCTCTGCTCCATGGCACCAGCCTATCGCATGGGAGAGTGGTACCACTACTTAACTGGCAGATCAGTATGTGTTGTATTCACTTGCTGTCAGACAGCTGATAGTTACTTATTTAAACACTAGTTCAGGTAGGATATGGGTTTACATTCCAGAGTAAGATTAAATGTGCTTTTAATATGGTTTTTTTTTCTGTAATTGACTAATCAAAATTAACATGTTAAGCTCTGAAACTATTAATTACCACTTTTCACAGTTTGTATCTATTTCTAGATGGATTAGATGGGTCTGGATGCAGATGGGTCCCAACTAGATGGTGCTTCGCTAGTTTGCTTTAACCTTAATGAGATATTTTATGGTGTTTAATTCTCTTCTTACCCCTATTAGTTAAGCTATTTTGTTCCAGTTGTCTTCTGTCTCCAGCGTCCTGTGTTAGCACCAACACCCCCCCTCCCCCCATGTAAAAATATCGCTTAATTATATTAACGTCTTTTCCACTACTGGTTGAGTCCCAAAGGGCAACACAATGTATCAAAGCCTGAAGTTGTGATTATACAACTAAAATTAAAAAAGCCTCACTCAAGGCACACCAAAATATGTTTTCCAAGGATATTGTGAAGACATTGACACCTTTCACTAAAACCATCTTTCATTACTTGATACTTATTACTCTAGTTTGTCTTTCCCCCCTCATTTCTTTTCTTTGCACTGCAGGCAAAAGCAATTAATAGTCCTGATTTTAGAGAGTTTCATACATTTTTCATGTTTTTAAACGAACAACCACACCCCCCTCAGTGCACTTGGCAAAAATTTTGAACATCATGACGCTCTCAAAAAAAGACTTCACTTTTAAGCACAACAGTTAAAACCTTTTGGAGGGGGAAAAGGTCGAAGAAGGTCTTGTAAGTGCACATAAGCTTCAGTTTGAGAGACTAAGGTTAGTTCATATGTATGTTAGAGCAAATGTAGTAGAAGATAATATGTATGTGCAGAAAATACCAAAAAACATCAGTTCTCCCTGGGTAATTAAACAGTTTTGACTATTTAGAGTCACGTGAAAAGAGTTGTGTGAAAAGTCCCAACACAGAACCAACACTTTCGCAGACTGAGATATTAAGAATCGAGGCAGAAGAACCTTTTATTTTTTCTGTATTACTAGTCCTCAAACGATCCAGAAAGATGGCTGCTCTCCCAGTCTTGTTTGAATAAAAGTCTGTTCTAAATTAAGGTAAATAAATTTTTCATCACTGTCACCTGTCAATGCAAACTTGGAACAGGAAATTCAGCTTTCTTTTAGTTTTGCTTTTTACAAAAGGGAATTTTAGTTTAAACCATTTGATCTACTGAATCTAATTATGGTGACCGGAACTGGAACGGACTGTACCGATCTGGAATAAACTGGATTGGGTTGTATGTTATGAAAAGTATAACTGAGCCTTCTGACTCTTTCCATGTAACGAGGACTCATTGTGAATTGGCACTCCAACCGCTGCACAGGGAAACGGTTGAATCCTGGTACACCTGGTCCTTTATCAGGCTCTAAGTAGGATGGCAGCAGAAATTATCATTCAAATGACTTCAGGATCGACTTCCCATGCATTCAACATTTTATCTCAGTTTTTCATCTTTCTTCTCTCCAGCAATTGAAGAAGCTGTTATAAAAATGCCAAACATTAAGGATTAAAAAACACAGGTCACGTCAGTTATTTGCATAGAATTAATTTTAGTTTTTATTTTTGGATGTAAAATGTTCTTTTACCAGAGTGGAATGATGATAAAACAAGCAACTTTGAACACTTTTAAAAACAAGAATTGAGTTCACACATTTGAGTTTATTGTGGATTTTCTCCAACCCATAAAACGGGTTTAAATATACACTTCCTCTAGAATTTAGTCAAATGTCCCTCAGTATGATGCAGAGAACCCACAAGCTTTTTGTAGCCATTAATAAAGTCCTGCCTGGATATTCGTCCGCTCTTGGTAGAGAAATGGTGGAGTTCATACCAAGTGGCTGTTTTACCTGGCACTGGCAGGGCTTTTTAGCACCATAAATAAAATTTCATTATGGTCGCCATGTGAGAAATACCGACAGCAGGATGATGCTACTGTCATGCTTGACTCTTGGTTTAATATTTGAAAACCTCACTTTGAATCCCCCAAACTTTAGTCTTGTCATTGTGCTAGTTGTCTTACTTAAGTCAAACTTTTCTCCAGGAAGCGTTTGTCTTATACGTATAGGTTTAACTCTTCTTTCATGGTTGGCACCCTCTCAGTCCATGTTGATGTGGTTTTTCAGTAGTTTCCAGTTGATGGCAGCCTTGAACCTTTGTGGTTCCTGGGCTGTCCTTGAGCATCCTAAACAGATTGGAAGGTTAAAAACAGGACAATGATCCCAAGCACACATCAAAACAGGTTTTAGGCTTAGGTTTCCTCTGGAAAAGCCAAGAGCTCAACCTTACGTAATATATGTCAATTTCTAAATCCTATTAATGATAAAAATCATTTATGCTAGATGTTGAATTGTTTGTCCACCGCCAAAAAGAATGGTTTTAAAATATAGCCCAGTATTAATTTGACGTTTATGTTGATGTTTCTGACTAGAATTATACATGGTCAAAACTAGACGATCATAAAAGTTATAGATGATTGCTATCCATACTGCTTCAAATCTTTGAAATATTCAAACAAGAAAACATGTGCATGCTGCATGTGGAAGCTTCCTGAATGAAGACTTTCACTGAGTAACAGTAGAAGAGGAGGAACAGGAGTGTGGTGGCTCATTGACAAACTAGTAAGTACACCAGCTGCCTATTAAAAAACAGTGGTCAGGTCACAAGAGACTCCAGACTGATTTTACTCTAAGTAATTAATGTTTGCTGCTTCACTATTAAACTGCTTCAATAAATATGCAACTGGTTATACTTTTAAGTAATGTCCTCCTTGTTTACAGTTATTTGTTTTCTAAATTTCTTGATGTAATTTTTAAATTAATCTCTGTTGTTCTATTTTGCAAACTGTTAAAATGTTGTTAAACATGTAACAGGGGAACACAGAGAAAAATGGAACAAACAGTTAATTATAAACTGTTCTTTGATGGATTAGAGCCTGAGTGGAAGAAAGGAAGGAGATGGTTGCTGGCAGAGAGGACTGGGCACCGAGGGAGTTGGTGAGGAGGAACTGGGTGGGCTGTGTTTGGAGAAGGTAGCCAGCAGACACATGGTCCAAGTAGGGTTGGGAGCAAGCAACCAAGCTTGTTATGAGCATAGAAACAGGGGAGAGCAAAGTTAAACATAAAGAAAAAAAACTTTATGCAAAGAAGCAAACATTTACAACAGGGGGTAAAGACTGAATCCTGCCACAAAAGCTAAAGTAAACTGCAAGTGGGTGGATGAGAAGTCATGGTTTTCTAACAGTACGTTCTAAATCTGTAGTTTCTGTGTCTATGAAAAGAGAAACCGTTTTACAGCAACTTTCAAAAGTATTCAAAACCTTGTAGTTGTTCAGTTTTTTAAGTTACAACCCCACATTTAATTGAGATTTCAATGTGATTGAGCAGCGGATATTTTTTTTGACTTTGCTTCCTATAGAAGAAAACTGTTTTGGATCCTGCTTATGTGTTTTGGCAACATTTTCCAAAGCGTCTAATTTCCGCATCATTATTTTTGAGCAGATATGAAGTCAATTAAAGGAGTTCGCAGAGGAAAACATTGGCCTCTCTCACTGGCAGGATATTGGATGTAGTATTTTTCTGGCACCATATCTCTAAGATATGGTTGTTATCAAATATGATTGGCCATCACTGTCATTGTCATTTACACAAGATTTGGACAAACATGATAACACATTCTGGAGGATATCCTGGTGGAGAGACATTGCCTTCTGAGCGACCTGGGATTTAATTAAACCTCCAAACACAGCAGCTATCGATAAAGTTTTCACAACCCAATGCCCTGTGAGTGACCACCGTGAATGTGGAGAGATTTGTGGGGTTTATTTACACCTCGAGACAGAATTATGCTATCATGATGCTTGTAGACCTATAATCAAATATACAGAGATTGTAAATACCACAGAATAATTCACCCATCTTGTGGTGAGGAATGAGAAAAACATTCAATTTTCAAGCAGAAAGACTGATTATTTGCACATTTTATGTGTGTGAACATATTAATTTGGATTTTCTTTGCATGTATGTTGCTCTCAATCAGTTCACACATTTTACACACATAAAAATACAAGGCTGTGAAAAAATGTTGGTCCACTTACACCTTTCTTCTGTCCTTGCTTTTTTGTCAGACCTAAATGTTTCACTTCATCAAACAAATTTAAATATCAGACTAAGATAACATGAGTAAACACCAAACGCAGTTTTACTTACAGGGGAAAAGTTATGCAAACCATCCCCAACCCTTTTTCAAGAATCATAAACTGATTGCTATTAACTACAGTTCTTGAAATGCTGGGTTTAACTTCACTCAACCACATCTAGACCTGAGTAATGACAGAACTGTACAGTCAAGATGTCACTTAAACAGAACCTGACTGACATTATAAAAGAGGCAAAAAAATATCAAATAGCATCACATCATGCCCCAATCTAACAAAATTAAAGAACAGATGGGAAACAAAGCCACTGACATCTATTAGGGTTACAAAGCCATGTTTAAGACTTTGAGACTCCAGGGAACCACTGAGACAGCCATTATGCACAAATGGAGAAATCATGGAACAGCGTTGAGCCTTGAGTGTCTTGCCTACTAAAATTACTCCAAGAGCACATCAACGACTCATCCAAAAGGTCCAAAAGAGGCCAGGACAACTTGTAAAGCACTGTAGGCTGCACCTGCCTCAGTCAAGGTCATCATTCAGGATTCAACAATGAGTAAAAATGGCTGTTCAGATATGGCATCCATGGGAGAATTCCCAGGTTAAAACCGCTGTTGAGCAAAAGAACACAAAGGTCTGTCTAACATTTACCAAAAAACATCTTGATGAACCTTTTGGATGGTTTTCATGCAGCTACACTTGGCATAAAACTAACAAAGCATTTTAGAAGAAGAATATAACACTGACTGTTACACAGGATGCTGGTAGTGTGATGGTCTGGATAATGTGTTGCTTCGGAACGTGGGACACCTTTTCCTGATTGACAGAACCATTAATTCTGCTCTCTACCGGAAAATCCTGAAGGAGAATTTCCAGCCATCAGTTTATAACGTATGTGTATATATTGTGTATATATGTACATTTTAAAGATATTTTATATTTTTTATTTTCATTTATATTGAAAAAAAAAAAAAAACAATGTTTACCCAGAGCAAAGTGTACCAGAGTCAAGTTCCTTGTTTGTATGCACAAACTTGACACTGAAGCTGATTCTGTTTCTGATAACCTTAAGCTCAAGTACACTTGGGTAATGCAGCAGGACAATGCCACAAAGCAAACCAACACGTCCACCTCTGAAACACTGAACAAAAATGAAGGTTTTGGAATGGCCTAGTCAAGGGGTGGATTTAAATCTAACGGACATACTCTGGCATGACCTTAAACAGTCTATTTATGCTCAAAATGCATGTTGCTGAATTGAAACAGTTGGGCACAGAATTGACAGAAATTCCTCACCTGTGATGTAAAAGACTTATTGCCAGTTATCACAAATGCTTGATGGCTGTTGTTACCAGTTAGGGTTATTTAATCAGTTATTGGGTTTAAGGGGGCAATTACTTTTTTACATAGGGCCAGGTTGGTTTGGATTGTTTTTTTTGTTCCTCTAAAAAAATAAATTATGTACTGGATTTTCTATTTACTTATTTTTTCTGTCTGATAATGAAATTACTTACATGAAGTAAACTATTTCAGTGTGACGAAGTCCAAACAGTTTTTCACACCACTGCATATCCAAGAGCTTCAAAGGTGCTGCAGTGGTTAGTACATTGGGCCAATTCTGGCCTAACTCTGTGTCTACCTATGACACCTTTCTGGAGAGGGGCATTGTCCAAGCTTCTGCTGGCAACAACTTAATGCTCAACCTCTACCGATGACCCACATGGCCTTGTCTTTTAGTGTTTAACCCTTTCTCTCTCCTAGACATGGCAATTGACTGAGCTTCTACTGTGACTAACTCTATGTGCTCTCTTTCAGACTCTAACCTTGAAAACTGGCTCAGA
>JAHUTJ010050361.1:0-21620 GCA_036250325.1 Characodon lateralis
ACACACTCCAGCCACATGAGGTCTAGCATTGTCCTGCATTAGGAGGAACCCAGGGCCAACCGCACCAGCATATGGTCTCACAAGGGGTCTGAGGATCTCATCTTGGTACCTAATGGCAGTCAGGCTAACTCTGGCGAGCACATGTCCATGTGGCCCTCCAAACCAGTCATGCTGAAGGATGTTGCAAGCAGCAGATCATTCGCCAGACTCTGTCACGTCTGTCACATGTGCTCAGTGTGAACCTGCTTTAATTTGTGAAGAGCACAGGGAGCCAGTGGCAAATTTGCCAATCCTGGTGTTCTCTGGCAAATGCCAAATGTCCTGCACGGTGTTGGGGTGTGAGCACAACCCCCATTTGTGGACGTCAGACCCTCATACCATCCTGATGGAGTCAGTTTCTGTTTTGCAGACACATGCACAATCGTGTGCAGTGTATGTAATGAGAATCTTAAAAAAAATGTTTTATTTAAAAAAATCCCCAGTGCCACAAATTGCCACATCTCTACCAATTTTATAACAATAACTATATATTTATTTACCTATATGACATAATTCAACAATGTTTTTAAACGTTTAATTTGATGACTTATTGTTTCCCTATAATGTCACACAGAGCCCAATTTCTGTTCATTTTTTAAAATAGGAAAGACAAAAGAACATGCCTTTGAGGTACTGGAGAAGTGAGTTGATCCTTCTGGTAGTCATGAAATGGCTACCAGAAAATAGCAAATCACCTAAACATACCAATCTCTTCAGTTAAAAACTTTAAAACAAATGGAGCAATAAGCTGGACGAGGACCCAAATTCCTCTTGCCACAATGACCAGTGAGAAGGATGTTAGATAAAAGAAAATAAATCTTCAAAGCTTAGTGCGTGAGAACAATGTGGTATTTTTTTACTGCTAGAAAAGATTAATTCATTTTTAGCCCTTTCACATGTCTACCAGATGTTCCAAACATGTTGACAGTACAACATACAAATGCACTTTCTTGTAGGAATACTTCAAGATTTTTTAAATGAGATTTTGCTAAAAAGTTACCAGCGGTTATTTTGTTACATGCAGCTGATAACTCTCTTGGAGTCACCATTAAGTATATATCCATATTAGTTGGTTCTGGAGGTGTCTGGACGTCAAGTCCAACAGACGCCAAGACAATAGCAGACTTCAGTCATCTCAAAACAACTCAAAGAAGTTGTCAAAGAAAATAAAAACTACACATTTTCGGAGTTTTTGTTTTCAAAGCTCTTAAAAAGTGGTTATAAAATTTTATGAAATATTTGTTTAGTGCCCCAGATGTTTAAGTTTTAGGTATCCTTAAGAACAACCAAGAGTATAAAATGATAACCTTTATGTTCCTTATTTAGAAACCATTCCCATAAAAGTCTATGTAATAATGATTTTATTCTTATATTGTTGTATTTGTATAAAACATGTTCTGAGAACTGTGTGAATAACCGCTGATAAAAGAAGTGTTGTAAAATTCTAAACTATCATAGCAGTTTTAGAAAACACTATAAAATCGACTTTTACACAGCTTTATTATACAAATTAAAAGGTGGGAATATGGAGGACCAATCCTGCCATAATTAAGAATACATACAGAAATAAATAAATGGCTCAATAAAATAATAATTACTAGAAATATAAATTAGTGTGCCATTAAATGCAACAAAATAATAAAAAGAAGGTATTTATTCAATAATTGATCAATTTATCAGATAGAAATATATATATTTCTGTTTTAATCCACTATTTGTATTTAAACAAATAGTTTTCAAATCATATATTTTTTCTTGAACTCTATTTTCCTTTGCTTATTTAATACAAGTGACTGTCTTGCTGTTTTATTTTCCTTAAAAGAAAACTGTCGGCCAGAGACCAATTCCTGTTAAGGTTAGGAGTTGACCATCTATGTCACTAAAAGTGAACATATCTGCTATCAGAATCTGAAGCTATATTTCTCAGCATACATGCAATACTTTATCAAGAGATGTAACGCCTGTAGGGTACTCAGATTTGCAAACCTGAGTTCCAGTTGTACTTTCAAATATAGAATATAGATTCCTTGTTTCTCCAATAGCTCTCTAAAAGTAGGACTACTCTGACTGATGCAAGCCCTGTTTTGGCCTTTACCTTCCCAGGGGACCAGGGCTGTAATCTTTGAATAATTTTATAAATAAACATCTTTATGAGGCTTTAGTTTAGAGATCATCCATGAAATATAAATAAAACATATAAACTTTATTTAAACTGAACTATTAATCAGGACAGAAATCATCCTTGAATGACTGTTTACTTTTAATAAAAGTTACTACTATGGTGAATAATATTGGCCATTTTTACCAGGCATTATTTTTTAAAACTGTATATCTGATTATTATTAAGGAAGTATCGTTTAAAGATGCTAATTTAACATTGAAGATGTTAAAATATGTTTCCTCTGGTTAGATTGTAAAAACAGTCCGTCATTGAGCCATGCTTTTACTTTGAAAGAGGGTCCGTAAATGTTAATGGCTCTTAGTACTCCAGCAAACTGAAGTATTCTCTCAGTTAGAGTCAATAGAATACAGTAAACTATCCTGACTAACAGCTCTATCTACCACCAAATCCATAACACTCCTGATGGCTTTAGCAACATGACCGAAGTAGACGTTTCTGGTAGCTCCTTTTCAGAACCAAGCAGTCATAATGAGGTGGTGACGTTGTTCCAAAGACCACCTCACTCCCATTCCCTTTGCATTTAAATTACCAGCTGCATGTTTATGAGAGGTCAAAGTAACAAAAATTAACTTGAAATGAATTGAAGGTGTGAAATACTGAATATGGTAAAAATGAGTGCCGTAAAAACCAACATATGATTAATTTCGCCTCTGTGAAAATTAGAATTCGTGAATTTGGAGGGAATTAAAATGATAACATGGGAAATGATACTTGAGGTACTCATCCACCCCTGAAGCCCTGCCACCGTGGAGCTTTTTAACCATCTCGGACTTCAGCCTGGGTGATGAAAGAGCCCAACCCTAAGTCCCCAGCCTCTGCTTCCACCAGGGAATGCATGACGGAAGGATTGCGGAGATCCTTGAAGTCGGGTCAGCAGCTCCACACCCCCACTGTACACAGTGTTGGTGAAGCACTGCTTCCTCCTCCTGAGGCGCCAGATAGTTTGCCAGAATTGCTTAGAGGCCAACCGGTAGTCCTTCTCTGTGGCCACCAAACTCATCCCAGGCTCGAGTTTTTGCCTCTGCCACAGCCCGGGCCGTGGCACGCTTGGCGTCACGGTACCCGTCAGCCTCCCACAAGCCCACAAGTCAACCACAGGCCCACAAGCCAGCTGCAGGCAGCCGCGACCGGCACCGCAGATCTTACGGCCACAGCTACAGGCGGCAACATCGACAAAAAACACGGAGAACATAGTCCACTCAGACTCTGTCTCCAACCTCCCCCGGAATCTGGTCAAAGCTATCCCGGAGATAGGAGTTAAAAACATGCCTGGCTGAGGGCTTCGCCAGACTATCCCAGCCGACCATCATCACACACTTGAGCCAGCCAAGTCTGTCTGGCTTTCTCCTCTTCCAGAGGATCCAACTCACCACCAGGTGGTGATCAGTGGACAGCTCAGCCCCTCTCTTCACCCGAGTGTCCAAAACATGCGGCCAAAGGTCTGAAGACACGACAACAAAGTTGATCATTGATCTCCTAACCAGGGTGTCCTGGTGCCAAGTGCACTGATGAAAACCCTTATGCTTGAACATGGTGTTCATTATGGACAATCCGTGACTAGCCCAGAAGTGCAATAATAAAACACGACTTGGATTCAGATCGGGGAGGCCATTCCTCCCAATCACTCCTCTCCAGGTGTCACTGTCTTTTCCCACGTGGGCAGAATAATGGAGTCCCCGAGAGGGGCACTATGCAGCACCCCTGACAGGGACGCCAAAAAGGCCGGGCACTCCGCACTACCGCTTGGCCTGTCCCCGACCCAAAGGCGAAGAGATGAGACCCTCTCATCCATTGGGGTAAACCCCAACACGAGAGGGCTGAGCTGGGGGGCAACAAGCAAACGCACCTCAGCCCGCTGCCTCTCCCTGCGGGCCATTTCAGAGTAGAAGAGAGTCCAAGCTCGCTCGAGGAACTGGGTTCCAGAGCCCTTGATGTGCGTGGAGGTGAGCCCGACTATTTATGGTCGATATCTCTCGACTACCCACACGAGCTCAGGCTCCTTCCTCCCCAGTGTGGTGACATTCCACGTCCCTAGAGCCAGCCTAAACATCTTGAGATCGGGGCGCCGAGGTCTCCACCTTCGTTGGCTGCCCGATCCTCTTTGCATCGGTCCCTCATGGTTCCCCCTGCAGCTGGTGGGCCCACTGGGGGATGGCCTTCAAAAATGTTAATGTAACATGCATTCAGATAATATGTTTAGTTTAATAAGTAGTAGAGCTTTTCACCACATTGGCATCTGGTTGTAAAATATTGTAAATACGTCCCGTGTGACAGTTTTTCCAAAATACTAATAAACAGCCATTATAATAAGTAATTCTTAACTCTGTGTTCAGGAAAACGTGTGTGTTTCAGACTACAAATCCACACATTTCCTCAGAATATCATAACTATTTGGCAGTAGAAAAACAACTTGAACAGGACTGTTTTCTAACTCGTTGGGATAACTTCAAGAGTCTAAGAAATGTTTTTCTGTAAATATAGATATGCTATTAAAAATCACTTCATTCAACTTGACAATATAGAGGTAAAATCATTGTATTCACTAAAGTATAGCTAGAATCATGTTGCTATAGCACTCTGGCCATGATAAAGTAGTGGTAAAGTATTTAAATGAGATAAAAGGTAAATATAGATTAAAGTTACCAGGGAGACAGTTATAAACAGGTAATATCCTGGGACCCAGCAGTAAAAAGTTTTAGGAACATTTGTTTCATATTGTTTGTATAAACATGATTTATGATTGAGATAAAAATTTCCTACTTGCAGCTTTTGAAACTGAAAAGACAGAACTGCTTGTTCAAAATCCAGATTTTTCTCTAGAAATCAAGTAACAAATGAAAGCCTTCCTTGAAAACTTATTTGACTTTCATGAAGTGAACTTCTTTGTGCTTTTATTTGTACAGATTTCTGATTATTAGCATTTTTGCAAAGTACATCCATTAAAGCAAAAGACATATTTGACATAGTGTTTCATAATATATTCAGTCTAAATGAGATTTCTCCTTTTTGTCAGCTTTGAATAGACTTCCTTTGTTGCCTTACATCTCTGTCACTGATGAAAAAGTTATCATTTTTTTCCCTTTTATTGTAAAGTTTTGCTGCTAATAGTCTCCCAACACAAGTGCATTTTTGAAGAGGAGAATAATATCCATCATCTCAGGTCAAAGTGTTCGTCATTTTTGATCCATTAGCGCCCAGGTTGGCCCTTGTGGTCACAGCAGGGGGCAGTAGAGAATAGTTTCTGCAGCAAGACGCTGTGAGAAACTCTGCTGGTTTTTCAGGGCGAGGTCACCAGAGTGTATTTCTTCTTTATCTCTGTAAATGCTGCACTTTGTCTTCGAGGATAAAATCAAACTCTTATAGGTGGATTTGTGGATTGTAGGTAATGGTGGAAATAAAAAAAAGAATTAAAATTAAATAACTGATCTAAACCTGTTGCAGCCAGTTCTCTCTCAAACTGTTTGTCTCTGTTTTTTATGAATAATACAACAGATATGGATTGTTTGTGACTGTTGTGGTCGTCCAGATCTCAGTTTGCTTGAATTGCAGCTTTCTTTGGAGCTGAGTGGCTCCACAGGGTGGCATTGGCTCGGCATGCTGTTGTACTTGGGCGTTGCTAAACAGCGGCTCAGCCACCATCCAAATACTCCATGTCTGCACCTGTTTCCAAGACAACTGACATTTAAAGGGGCAGCTCTGGCTGTTGCCTGTCTGACCTTGACCAGCACTCTGTTTGCTCTTAAAAAAGTGTTTGCTTTGAGAGTTCTTGCCACTTTGCCAAATCACTGCCACGGCAGGGCAGTGAGGGGCAAAAGCCAAAACGGAAAAGTTGCATTTAGGCAAAGACACACGAGGAAATAACATAATTTTGTCTTTTTAAACATACCATTTAAAAAGAAGAGCAGATTCGAGTCATGGTTTATGCTTAAAGTGGAAAATCTGCCTGACTTGGGAAAACAAATGAGCAAACTCAAAGACCTGCACTGCCAAAATCAGCTGGCGGCACACTTCTTATGTAGGTGTAGCCCTTGATTCATTTGAGTAACTTACTAACAGGTTTATGTAGACTGGTGCTCGTACAGCGCAACCGCTACAACTCCAAATTACAAGCTAAAACGAATGTGATGGAGAATGTTCCATCCCTCCTCCTCTGATTTGTGGTGAAAGCCTCCTTGTATGTTCTTTCATGTTATCAACACAGAGGCTGATGTTTCAATCTGGCTGCCATCTCCTGTTTCCTGGTGATGATTACGAAGAAATTATTCACTGACAGGTGAAACCAGTCAAGCAAGAATAATAGGATTTTTCATCTCAGAATAGCAACAGAGGTTTTGTGTTTTAAAACCTGATGTTTAGTGTAAGAAAGTACAGAGCTGGAAAACAAATAAAAGGCACATTTTATGCACAAAAATTGTCAATATTTAAACAGACACAGTTATAGCAAAAACAAAGTAAGTGCATCATCCATCTTACATTCTGTGATTTCTGTGGAGTACTTAATGTTTTCCTCAACCTTGTTTAAATTGTGGCTTTGTGCTTGTATAAAAAATAAGATTGAATCTATCTTGCGTTGTTGAGAAGCTAGTCAAAATCAAGCATTTTACAAGTTAAAACCTGGCTGCGGAACATTGTTTACATTTTACAAATTATTTGTTATGGTTTCATAAGACTTCTGCAAGAAGTGGCAAGTTTTGATATGGGCTATGTGGGCAGTTGCCCAGGCAGCCTTAGGAAGGGGGCACATGAAATTCAGATAAAAAAAAAAAAGTACAACTTATCTGTTAGTTGTTCAACTAGTTTTCTGTTGCTTTTGTGCATGGGCACTCTATGGGGAATTAGCATCACTGCACAATGAGTAGGCATTTCCTGCTTGCTGCTGAGAATAGGGAAACTGTAGCTTAGGTCATTGTGTGGTACTGCACTGCATTTTATTCTGAATAAGAATCAGTCAGTCATCTTCTATATCGCTTATTCCATAGTGGGTCACGGGGGAGCTGGTGCCTATCTCCAGCAGTCTACGGGCGAGAGACAGGGTACACCCTGGACAGGTCGCCAGTCCATCGCAGGGCATGAATCAGAATCTCATTTTCTTATTTTAATTGTTTGGGGTGAGGCAGAAAAAGAAGTCCAAGATCTTATTTCTAGAAAGCCTTTAAACCTTTACTGCTTTTCTTGTTAACCTGCTGTATTTTACATTATTTATCAAGGTGCAGTGCCTTGCAAATGCAGGCATATGATTGTGTAAAAAACGTACAACATGCTGTGAAAACATTTGTGTTTTTCACAAATATTTCACACATATATACAGCCCGCTTCAAGTCACTCCACTGAATCTATGGGGTAGGTTTTGGGTCACTGTAATGTTGTAGGGTCCAGTTCTGCTTCATTTTCTTACAGATGGTCTTGAAAGCACCCTTTGACACATGGTAGATCTTATGGTGGATCCTATGATGGTGAGCTGGGCAGGTCCTTCTGCAGCAATGCATCTCCAAACCATGACACCTCTACCTCCATGCTTCATAGCTAATATGAGATTATTTTCCTGGAATGCTGTATTTGCTTTATGCCAAACATGTCCTCTGTTCTGGTGTCCAAATAATAGCATTCTAGACTCATCTGTCCAAAGAACATTATTCTAGACGGTGTGGTTTGACTGTGTTCTATCTGGTAATTTGTAGTCTGGCATTCATGTTTTTTCACAGAGAGCAAAAGTTTCCTCCTTGCAAACCTCTAACCCAGGACTTTATTGCTGCAAGGCAACAATGCTAACAAATGTGATACCATGCAGTTTCTGATGCAAAAGTCATTAAACATAATAAACAATGCTGAACACCTACAGATTACAGTAGTAACACAAAAATGTTTTGAATCAGATTTCCTTAGTCTTGCTGCTGTAAAGGTCCTTAACGGAGATAATTGCTGCTTTCTGTGGTAACCCTAGAAATGTGTCTTTATGATAACTCAACGATTACATTTATTTATCTGTTAGGATTCCTATGAATAGTTTATTTTAACCTCTGTTTAAAGGTACAATACTATTCACAATTTCTTCCCAAACCCCCTCATCTATATATAAAAAAACTAAAAGGTGCATCTTCTTCAAGTTAATGACAATGTATGAAAAACAGAAATACAAAACAAGAAGATGGGCAGGGGGGGTACATTATGAAATGCTGCTTTTTAATCACACAGGCATATGAGACAAAACCGCCAATGAACCTAGCATTCATGTTTTAGAACTAGAGAAGAAAACAGAGGAAATCCTTGCGAAGGGAGGGCGAGTAAACTCAACACAGAAAGACGCTGGCCAGGACTGGAACAGGCAACCTTCTAGCTCTTAGGAAACAACACTAACCACCAAAATCCACTATCGGATATCAATATAATTTTTTTTTGCCTGACCTTGATTCTTTTATTACATTACTCCCATTATAGCTTTCTTCACACTATCAGATTAATCAGATACAACTGATCTGCTTCTACAGAGAACAAAGAGAATATAATTCACCTCAAAGGGAAAGCTGAACTTCTAATGTTATTAAATAGATTGGACAGATATATGAAAAAATCAACCCAATACATTTTCTGAATCTTGTAAGATGACTGCAGGTGAAGCTCAGTGCTATTTCGAACTTTGGTTATTTAATTGGTATAATTATTTAGGACAACACTAGCCTTGCATAGTGGGGTAAAACTCTTTATTTCATCCTTATATGGTCATACCTCAAAAGACATACATCAGGAGGAACAAAAGAGGCAGGGAGATGAAAAGGGTTACATCTCATAACAGTTCAAAGATTTAAAAAAAGGATCAAATTGCAGGATCGCACAAAGAAACACCAAGAGCAGCACCACTATAACACTGGTCAAGGCAATCATCATCTCTAAGACCCAGGGGGCCTCCATGCCAGGTGCTACTGCAAAAGTCCAATCAATCATTATTCTGCTGCTCTGCTGCAATAGAGAAAAGAAGAAGGTCTGTGTAATATAGTTATTCATTTCAAATCTAGGGAAAACATTCTTTATAAATTCACAAAAGAATAATTCTCAGTTCAATTGAGGGCAATAATTTAGCTTTACCAAACCAATGTTTGAGGTTCTTATGTTAAAACAAACTAAACCTAGTCCACTTGGTTTCTACTGTAAGGGATGATGACAAGAAGAACCTTTAATCATAAACCACATCCTTCATTTTGCAGCTGTAAGTATTGTCTTATTTTTCTTTTGATTTAGCTTTTTTGTCTCACATAAATGTTTCAGATAATCAGTAAAACAAAACAAATGTCAGTAAATACAAAAAAATAAATTTAAATGATTTTTTCACATATTAAAGGACAAGGAGGCAAAACAACCTGGCTTTATGTGAAAAAATAATTACTTCCCTTGTTAATTCATAAATTAACAAAGATTAACCACATTTATGGGTTTTTTCTCAGTAGTCTCAAACATGATTACTGCCTGACCTTTAGAATCAAGAATTCACTTAGTTAGAACCTGTCTGACCACATGAAGTAGGCTACAAGATCTAAAAAAAACCACATCATGCCCTGAACTAGACAAATTTGAGAACCAATGAGAACAAAATCATTGATCCCTACAATACCTGTTTTCTAGTCACGGTTCCAGCACCGCACGGGTCCACTGTGCTCTACCATGCTCTACTTGGCACGAAATCTGTTGTACAGTGCAAAGTAAATTAAACACTCGTTATCACACATCACATCCTCTTAAAACAGTGATGTTGCTGAGCCCATGTTACCCTCCCATCCACAACTTGCAGGCCGATGACCATAAATGGCGTCCATGTTTTGAACCACCGCCACAGCTTTTGGTTTGACCCGTTGTGGTCCTTAGGTTCTGTCAAAACAGAACCCAGAACAACATCTAAAGGGCTGCTGCCCTTACCTACCTTAGTTAACAAGAGTGTTCAGGATTCAACAATAAGAAAGAGACTGGGCAAAAAATGACATCTATAGGAGAGTATTAAAGTTAAAACCACTGCCGACCACATTTTGGACCTTTCTGAAAGGTCTGCATCCTGAACAGATCTACAGTAAAATTAATACATCATGGTGATAGTGAGATGGCCCGGGGCTTGATGGAAAATGCTTGATAGCAACTGTTGCCACCAAGGCACAACTTCTTTTTAGGCTTAGGTGGCAATTACTTTTTATTACTGTGAAAAAGTATAAATAGTAATCTTCATTGTCTAATTGTTGTGTTAACACAGTTACAATATGATGATAGGAGTTTACCATTGTATTTAAACTCAGTTTGTTCACAAATACAGATCAGCAAATAATACCCAATTATCTTTGATATTGTTTAACTCAGCCAATTTAACTTGGCCCCCTCTCACAGGTTCCAACACATCTGAACTGAAATGCTGTTGGTGGTGGTGATGTTCTTAACAAGAAGAGGGGCCCCAAATCAAATTTTGCTTAAGGCCCCGTACAACCTAGGGCCAACCCTGTGCAGCAAATTGTCACCTCGAAGCAGGTCCTCATGAACTTAAGTAGTATGAACAGGAAAATCATAATGTAAAAAGGCATAAACGGAGCACAAGCAGAGACACTTTACACATGCTTAATCTGACATAAATATTTGCTTATAAAGGCTTTCAAGGTCATGAAGATGAAAAACCAAAACCCCTAATGCCCCCTTGGTCCCTTCCCTTCACTATCACCACCCTCCCTTCTTATTTTTTTGTTTTTGTTTTGTTTTTCTGCCTTTTTCATTCTCCTTTCCCTGCAACGTCTCCCTGATCGGGCGGCAGACAGCGTGTAAGTGGTCTAACCCAGAGAAGTCTCCAGGAGCTCTCTGGATTGGCTGTGCTCTGCAGCACTGTTCACAATCGATTAAGGCACGGTGAGCTCCCGTTAACAGCTTTTCTCTGCTGCTCCTGTGGCTTTGGTACGTCACATAGACTCCAGCATCGCCCTTAACCCTTCAGACGGTGTCCTCTCCCTCAGTGTCTTTTTCAATCTCCTCCTTCATACTTTTGCTTTTTATTTTCAAAGCTCCAGAATAACTCCTTCCCTCTATCAGCACTTAATCATCTTTCTTTCTCTATAACTCACACTTCAGTGTTCTAATAGTTTTACTTTTCTGCTTTTTGACTCTTGTGCTAATTAGAGGCTCTGCTCTCCTCGCTCACCCTATTCTATCATCTTAGATTTTACCTTCAAACAGAAAGAGGGCAAAAAAGGTGAAAGAAAATTGTTAATTTACTGTGTTAAAGAAATAAGAAGTGAAACCGAAAGTATATTTCTGAAAGACCATCATAGATACAGCAACACTATGTGTTGTATTAATGTTCAGTTTCTCTGCAGGAAGTAGTTCTTCCTTCATGATGATTTAAGTTTTGGGAGCTTAAATTGGATATTTGAGCCAAAGAAAATTACCCAGATGCGAAACATTATTTTTATGCTTTAGTACAATTTTAAACACAATTATTTTGACAAATACCCTTTAGTGTCACAATCAACAGATTTGCCAAATGGGACAAAAACACTGTATAGTAAAAGTTAGAAATTCTTTGTTTAATCAGAAATTTAAACATGTATCAAATGCCCAAAGTGCCGAAATTATATAAATAAACAGTCAGTCAGTCATTTTCTACCTCTTCTTCCGTAGTGGGTCGCAGGGAAGCTTTTGCCTATCTCCAGCAATCTATGGGCAGGAGGCGAGGTACACCCTGGATAGGTCACCGGTCCATCGCAGTATAAACAAGTAAGTATCAATATATTTTGCAATATAGAAGTTGTGCAAATAAAAACAATTATTTATCTACTTAAAATATATATCTTGGGACTTCAGCGTCCTGCTAACTTGGATGAAATTTAAGTCACCTAAGTGCAGGTTGCCAGAGGTGAAGAAAGAAAAAGGTAGAAGACCAGTTCTGCCTCTCGTGCAGATACCATCTGTTGGAAAGACACCAGTAAAGAATCTGGGCAAGATCTATGACCTCGAAAGACACCGTATACCTCCAAGCTACTGCTAACCAATTAGCTAACCTGGCTGATGGCAATGGACAAGTTAGGATTGCCAGGAAAGTGTAAAGCAGGGCAGGGGGCATCTGGTTGGGCAGGCCTCAAAAGCAATATAATATCTAGTTACAGCAAGACCCAAAGAAAACAAGAGTCACCACCTAATCCAAAATAGGTCAAGTTAGGGGTGGAGGAAGCTCGCACTAGTAGGCTGGTAGGGATGCAGCAACAGGAGGCGTGGACCAGGCGTGAGCAGGCAGCAGACTGAAAAATATCTTGGACAGAGCCCTGGAAGTCTGATCCACATCGGATCAAGTTCCTGGTTCAGTCCATCAATGATGTCCTTCCTAGACCATCCAATCTTTTCTGCTAGGATCTGACACACACCCCATTTTGAAAGAAAGGAGGATCGCTGGACCATATCTGAAGTTGTTGTCCAAGAGCACTGGGAGATGGCGCTACTGTTGGCACCATGACCAAGTGTTGAAGGTCATCGCAGAAGTCATAAGCACTGGGATTTCTTGCAGTAGACAACAGAATCCAGCAAAGCAGAACATCATCTTCTTTAAAACTGGAGAGAAGCCACGAGAAGCCTAAATCAAACAGATGGGCTGCTCACAACAGCAAGAGACTGGCAACAGAAAGTCAACCTAAGAAGATAGCTCAGATTCCCAGAAAACACAGTGGTAACTACACTAAGACCAGACATCATCCTGGTATCTGAAACATCAAAGCATGCGGTCCTGCTGGAATTGACTGTTCCCTGGGAAGACTGAAAGGAGGAGGCTTTCGAGAGGGAGAGGGCAAAGTATGAGTAGCTGGTAGGCGATTGCTGAAGCAAAGGGTGGAGGACCTGGTGCTTCCCCAATCAGGTTGGGGGGCAGAGGATTCGTTGGTCGGTCACTCATCAGAGCCCTCAAATCTCTTGGAGTAAAAGGACTTTACATCAGAAAAATCACTGCCAAAAAAGTGTCAAGGTAGCTGTGTATCAAGCAGGGGGATCCATGGACCACTCAAGCTACTCAGACACAAGCCAGCACCTGATCAACCCTGGCTTGGTTGTCTGGGGAGGTTGTATGAACCGGGGTGAAACACCTCCAAAGATAATCACTGAAGATGTGTCTGTGTTTCGCTATAGGTGTATGTTAAGAACTGTATAAAACAGAAAATCACTGATAAAAAATTTAAAAAACATCTTTATTTCAGTATTTTTTATTTCATTGTCTTATTTTCCAACACAGATTATTTTCTCGGCCGCAAGTGTGGGGCCAACCATTTTATAGGCAAGGTGATTGGTCAAACTGCTGCACTGATTACAGGTCAGATGTTAGGATCTATTAGATGAGCCTTTATTTCTATTACAATCCTCCTTAAAATGAAAGCGATGTAATTTAAAATACTTTGTTTATCTCACAAGTGATGAAAGTTTGTTTTGGATTGTGCTTTTTTTTGTAATTGTCATGTTGAGAGTTGGGACCATTTATTTTGTTCATGTGAGATTGTTAGTGGCCTGTAAAATGACTACTCATTGTTGGCATGATTTTAAAAATAGTGTTTAAATCTGAAACAGACATCAGTATAACGTTTAGACTGGATTGTGTAAATTCTGTAAATTTCAAATTAATAATAAAAAAATTGAATATAGTCTAAAAACCTTTATTTTGAAAAACTGTCAGTTTTTTTTTTTATTAAACCCCAATTAAACCTCTTTATTTTATTAATTAATACAAATTTATGTAAGAAATGTTTTACCTTTATGTTCAATATTTAAAATGTTTAGTTTAATTCAATCTAGACTATAATTTTTAGTATACTAATCTTAAGTATCCAAGTGTTTTCTCTCAAACAATTCTAACACTTGTTTGACTGCGACTGGGATCAGGTCGGGTCGGGTCGGTTCCCCTCACACACTTGCAGACTCTGATCTCCAAAACATCTCACTCTAACAGATTTTTGTGCTGACTCGACCTGCAGACTGTCCTCAACTACTGCAGACTGGTGGGGTAAAATGAAGAGGAAAATCATGTGATGTGTCCCCAGTTTATTGTAAGGCAAATTTAATAAAAGGGATTTCATCACTATTTGTGGACTTCTGACCTCATCTGGAAATCAGTAATTTAGAGGACACACGATGCAAGTACAGGTGTCAAAACATAATTTATTTACTAAATGTAATACTTTTTATGTTACCGCTGATCTTTTTATGTTGAAACAGTATCTGAAAGACACTTTTCTTGTTTCAAAGTTAGCTCTGTCATGTGTAGAGTGTTGTGCACAAAGCTCTGATTTTACCAGAACCAACGCTTCATCATCTGGAGCAAACTCTGCATCATAGTCAGGCATGTGGGGTTCTTACGGCTCTTTTAGGTCAATTTCCACATGTGTGTTAAAAGGTAGCTCAGACAGGTTTATTCTTAACAAACAGGTGTAAAGTATACAGATCTACACATGCTTGACATGGTAATTTTTAGACAGATACTTTGTTAAAATTGTAGATGTCTAGATGGATTCCACCTTCTATTGACACATTGAGTCTAGAGAAAATGCTCTCGTCTCACATGAATCTAATCTTAAAGACAAAAGCTGAATTGGTCCTTCAGTTGTAGATGTACCTCTGTGTTTGGATGTAATTTTGTCTGACAACAAGATGAATAACGTGATGTCTTTGCAATGTTTTTCTCCCAGCGCCAACAATTAAATCATTAGTTTGTCGCAGCCTCTCTGCTCTTCGCTGTCATAACCGCCTCTGCAAGATGAAAGAATCTCAGCATATTTACGTACAATTAGACAAGCAATTCATACAAAATGTGAGGCCAGAATGTGAATTTCCAGCTTATACTCTTCTTGCCGAAGCTAGCAGTGGCACAGAGAACCGCCTGTAGAAAATTATGGTTTTTTTTTCTATCCGTGGTTTTTATTGTCAGAAGGCAGTGAACCATTTTGTCTGAAACATAAAATATGTACAGTGAGAGAGGCTAATGGGTCGATCTGGCCTGACAGAATGATCTTTTCTTCTTCCTTTTTTCTATTTTCTCCAAAGAGGTTCACAGAAAAAAAAGCTTTAAGCGGTATTTAACTCTATTCTATTTGAGAAATACACCCTGCAGCTGCTATACTTTCCTAGGTTTTCTGCCTACATATGTAAATATGCTTAGAAATATTTTTTTTGTTTAGGTGCAGTTTTTATTCGTTGAGTTTTGTTTACTGCATTACATATTATTCAAGTTATTGTTTGGAAGCTGGTCATTTGTAGAGCTTTTATTTTATTCCTAATGAAGATTCACCAGTCTGTGTATGTGGGTGGACAGCAGGACACACACACACACACACACACACACACACACACACACACACACACACACACACACACACACACACACACACACACACACACACACACACACACACACACACACACACACACACACTCACACACACACACACACACACACACACAAACACATCCATCGCATCCATTTATTTGTTTTTTTTATCATATTGAGGACTCAGTTACTTACATTGACCTCCATTCATTTCCCTTGATTTCTATGGCTTAGCACAGACCCTAACCAGTTCATACTTAACCCTAACCATAACTCAATTCATAGCCTAGTCCTGAACCTAACCCCTGTCCCAAGAACAGAAGTTGGAAAAGTGAGGACCAGAAAAATGTACTCACTTTGCGATGAAAATACAAAAAATGGTTCTTACTCAGCAGCAAGTACAAGAACACACACACACACACACACACACACACGCACACACACACACACACACACGCACACACACACACACACACACACACACACACACACACACACACACACACACACACACACACACACACACACACACACACACACACACACACACGCTTGTATTTCTATCTGTGCTTGTAATTGAGTTCCACTCATTTTAAAAACTGAATTTTTCCTTCATCGTAACCATTATTGGTATATGCCTTCACTTAAACTTAATTCACACCATAGTTCAGACCCCAACCCTAAAAACTAGGGTACACCATATTGTTACTAGGCTTTGGTCCCCATTAGGCATGTTGGTCTTCAGAAGTTAAGTGATTATACCAGAAAAGGTCCTACTTGAATAGAACCCTGTTACATGATGCCAGGATGAGTTGCGCTCCCTTCAAGGTCATCATGGAAAAAGCAGTTTTAAATTCTCAAAAACTGATTTCCACCCATAACACAGTGTCCATTGTTGTTTCAAAAAATATGGTACAGAGGACAATAGATCTTTCGAACAGCAGGATATCTGGATCTCTCTTGAGGTCTATACCTGGTTCATAAGAGAAAATTTAAACTTCTGTTACAATCTTAACAGGTTAAACAACGACTCAACAAAATAAATATGAAGAATAATCACAAAGAGTAGAATAAATCAAAGCAAAAACATTTTGACTTTAAATTTGGGATGTTTACATGCTTTATGGTTATCTGTGTGCTGGGGTGTCCAAGGTGCACGCCTGGGCCCATTTTAGGTCCTTGGAAGGATTACGTGTGGCCCCGCCACATCCATTTGTTAAAATTTGTAAAATAACACAATTTTTTTAGAGAAAGAAAGACTCAACAATTCAATATAACATTGCATTAATTTATTGCTAAAACAGCTAATAAAATAAAAACAAATGAAAAAAAATTATATTATTTTTAAATGAAAAAACTGTGGCCCACAAGTATTTTGAACCTGGCAAATTTGGTTAAGATGAACTGAAACGCAGAGAGGGTGGCCCTCTGCCATGAAAACAGCTAGGATCACCCTCTGTCCCAAGCAGAGAACAGTGGGTTCCTGGTTCCCCCAAGTAGCTGAGCTCATGTCCTGCTTCATTGGTGATAGAGGTTTAAGAGACGAGGGAACACAGTATTTTTTTTTAATCCAGTGACCTGCAAGTTCGGCTACTTGTGAAGAATGTGGTTCACAATAAAAGTCATAATTTCAATATAAAATCTCTGTTGACCTTGAGCAAATGATTCTCAGAGAGAATTAACTCTGAAAACCAATTAACACAAAGCTCTAACTTCACCAACTTGAAATCTTTTTTGTTGTGTTTCTCTCAGTTCTAGAAAAATAAATAGGTTAGGGTTCATACATTATCATACAGATAAGGTGGCAACCAAGTTTACTCCTTGTAATCTTCGATGTTCTGGTCACTTTATGATTCAGTCGGACATCAAGAATGCCAGTCAGGCACTGAATGCTGATTTGAAATCTTTGAAGCATGTACAAATTAATAGATGTAATGGCAACAAAAAAGGAGGTAAATACTTTAATTTCTGTAATTAAACTGACTCTACATTTCAAATCTCTAGATAATTTTAGAATGCAACAGGGAGAGGATTAAATATTTATTGGAAAAGACATTTGGGGTAAATATTGATGTGGAGTAGAGCTGGTTCTCTGGCTGTGGAGAAATTAAATGTTTCTTTGCTGTGTTTTACAGAACCAGAACCATCTCTAACACCAGCTCTCGTTTAGCACTCAAACTGTTTTGTTGGAAAAACACAAAAATCTTAATAAAAAGTATTTAAATGAAAGATTTTCCTCGTGTGTTCATCCCAATATGTAGATTCTAGATCTAAAATATGGTTTTCTTACCTTTTTATTTTTATTCCCCTTTTGTCCGAAGGTTAAGATACATATATGCCAGTTCATTGGACTGAGGAGGATTGTGGAAAATAATTGAAAGCTCTAAAACATAAACAAACCTTTAGAAATATGGTGTTTTGCCAACATAACTTGTGAGTCATCCAGTCTCTGAAGAAAATCACACAAGCATGAGAAAACCAATCCTGACCTGACAGGTACATGTGGGTGTTTAGGTTTTACAAGATCAGTTTGATCAGAACTGGAAACTATTTTTTTTATTGGAAGAAGAGCAAATTCAACAATGTTTACAACATTTTTGCATTTTTTTGCCATATGTTTGTATTCTCCTGGAGGATTTTGGTGAGAGTTAAATTTCAGAGTTCATTCTGTTGATCCAGTAAAGTTAGTTTGAAGAAACATGCTGGGAGGATGGTTTAGCTAGTGGGCTGCCAAGTGATATTTAAAAATGCCTGTCCTTTTTCCAGACACATTTCCTGTGTCAACATGGTTCAGAGTAACAAACCATCTTTTGAGTAAAGATAGATTCAAACTGAGCTGTGGGCCATATTTGGACCAGAATACAACTGTGAATAGGCATGGGCAAGTATGAGAATATCACTCTGGGATAACTGGGTAAAAATCCCACAGTAGCAATTTATTCACCCAAAAATGTAATAAAAGCCTTTAAAATGAACAAATTGCTTTTATTTAAAACAGAAAACCACCAGTTACATCTATTGCTGCAAAATTATTATGGCATTACAGCTGAAAACTTCATCCATGGGATATGGATGAATGCCAGCTAACCTCAATCCAAATTTTCCACTGTGAGCTAGATTGAAGTACAGTAATACAACTCGTCCTCTCGGTGTTAAACAACTACAGTGCTGTAAAAATACTTATAGATTTCCTCTGATTTTATTTTTTCTGCCACATTTGAATGTTTCAACATCAAACAAAGATTAAGATGCACTAGGGAGGTTTGCAGCCAAGTGCGAAGTAGTGGAAATGAGGATCAGCTCCTCCAAAAGGGTGGTGGTGGAGGAGTTTAAGTATCTCGGGGTCTTGTTCATGAATGAGGGGAGAATGGAGTGAGAGATCGACAGATGGATCGGTGCGGCTGCCGCAGTAATGAGGACGCTGTGCTGGTCCTTTTTGGTGAAGAGAGAGCTGAGCCAAAAAGGGAAGCTCTCAATTCACCGGTCAGTCTATGTTCCAACCCTCATCTATGGTCATAAACTTTGGGTCATGAACGAAAGAATGAGATTATGGATACAAGGGGCTGGAATGAGCTTCCTCCGCAGTGGTGGCCAGTACTCCCTTAGGGAAAAGGTGAGGAGCTCGGCCATCTGGGAGGATCTCGGAGTAGCTCCGCTAATCCTCCACATGGAGAGGAGTCAGCTGAGGTGTGTTGGGACCACAGCCACGGGTCACAACATGATGGGCCAGTAAGAACTTTTCTGGAACTTTCAAAATAAATCTCATTAACCTTCTTCCAGCACAACCAGAAAGGGGGTAACGGTGGACTTCCCGTGACGTCACTGTCCGTATAAAAATCCCGCTTTTGCAACAAACTGACCTCTTCCACGCAGTTCCCCAGCGGAACTGGACGGAGGGACACAGCGCGCTAATGTCTCTTTGCAGGCAAATAGACATAACTCTTTAAACTGGATCCAAGAATGTCATACGATCACGCGATCATATGCGCTAAGTTAAGTAGGAATGAATTGCTGTTTGTTTATAAAATTAAGGGGTAATAAAGGTCCAAGCGTTGCTTGACTTTCTCTCTGAGGTCTACAGAAGCAAACTGTGTTCTAGAGAGTTCCCAGCAGAGACCCTGTCTCTACGACGCCGAGTGGAGCAGTTTTCACGGTCTGAAGGAAGGACAAACATCACCGTGGCTACAGCTGTAACGTGCAGTTTGGCCGGCCCGACAGAGTGAGTCACCCCCACAGCTATGGAGGTTAGCTGCAACTAACCCTTTGTTCACTGTGGATGTTTTCTTCAAACTTCGTCACCCTGGACAACTTTTCCTCAGCACAGTTCATGTAAAAGGTTAGGTTTGGGCAGAGAGAAGTAATTTAGAATGAAATAATCTAAACATTTTTTGTTTTATGACGTTTGGTTTTGTTTGTATTGAAATTCAGCCATCTTAGTGCCAGCAGATTAGTTGTAAGCACATGTGCTTACAAGTTTGTGAGTTCTGTGTTTTTTTTTAAGTTAAGACAAACTTTATTTAAAGGGTGATTTTAAACAAAGAAGATTGGCCATAACGCGCCGTCCGCGCTTATGCATTTTAACCCTTTTATTAGTGGTATTTTAAAGGTATATGTTTGATTCTGATGATAAGCTATAAGCTTCTTTTGTTAGCTTTAACTGCTAACAGCTAAGAACACGTGTTTGCGTACTAAAGATCATTTACCCAAAAAGGTTGTTAGTTTTCAATCTATCAAAATTATTTTGCCGGATTTATGCTTATGCTTCCCCATTTAAACCTAACTTAAGCATAAACTAAGAATTAGTAAACAAACTTTTCAAATTGCAAACTTTTACTGCTATAGTCCATGAGCACAGCTGTACCTGTTAATGTCAGAGATTTCATATTTATTTTTACCAGATTTTACCAGACCGTGTCTACGGCTGAATGACTCACAGGGGTTTCAGATGGTGTCTCACTGTAATATGCCTATTCCACACAGCCCACGAATAACACTAATCACCAAGAATTACTAAAGTTTAGGATTCTTAGTTGAATTGTAATGAGTTCCTAATTTGTAACTGATACGTATTTTGCTCTCAGGCGTTTCTTGCAATTCGTGAGCCATCAAAATTTTGGTGCAGAACTCTTAAAATATTCAAAGGTCATTCTTAGGTATCCTAACCGATTCCTAATTGATTTGCAGGCATTCCTACGGTGGCCGGGGGGTGCAAACCAACATTTACAACCATTACAAAATCTACCAACCAACCATTACAAAATCTAAAACACTTTTACAAACCTAAAGACAAATTAACATTTCAGAAAACAATTTAACAAGATGCGAAACAATTTTAAAGGTACTGAAACAAATTTACATTTCAGAAAACAAATGAATATTTCAGAAAACAAATGAATATTTCAGAAAACAATTTAACAAGATGTGAAACACTTTTACAAGTGTTTCACATCCCGCCCTCACCTCAGTGTAACAACTGTCGCCTAGCAACCATTGCTGCGAGGTGAAAAAAGCAGTTAAAGCAGAATGGAGCCGAACATCTGGTAGTTTTATTTTTAATTTTTGAGGAACTTCAGCAGTTTTATTGTCATCGCAGACATCTGCAGTGTTTTTGGTGTATTAGTATCTACTTGATTTCATCACTTAAAATATCCAGAAGCATGCCTTAAAAATAATGTGTTTTTCCATCTCCATTCTTCCCTTTTCTAGACCAGACCCCTTTACTGCAGGATCAACCTGAGTGTCCCAGTCCTGATCGCTTCTTCAACCAGGAGGACACCAGGCCTGATTTTCGGCTGAGCAGGGAGTCTCTGGCAGTGCTGCTTAATGTTTTGCACCAGGATCGGCGACATGGATGGGCTGCTACTATTGAGACCTTGGTTTTTTTCTGGCTGGCAAGTGGCACATCCTACAGAGTAGTCTGCAGAGTGTTTGGGATGCGTCGCTCTACTGTCCATCGCATTGTCCACAGAGTTACAGAGGAGATCGTGGCTATTCGTCACCAGGTCATCTACCTTCTAAAGACCCCTGAGGACTTAAGGCAGTGTCCCGTGAGTTTGCAGGGCTGGCACGCCACAGAGCTTTTCTTAA
>JAHUTJ010050363.1:0-21597 GCA_036250325.1 Characodon lateralis
CCAAATCCAGGCCTCCATTGGTTAATAAATTTGATTTCCATTGATGATTTTTGTGTGATTTTGTTGTCAGCACATTCAACTTTGTACAGAACAAAGTATTCAATGAGAATATTTAATTCATTCAGATATAGGAGTGTTCCCTTTATGTTTTTGAGCAGTGTAAATGGCAAGACTTAAAAACTGATGTTCAGAGATGCACTAGATCTAATCTGACTGAGCTTGAGCTGTTAAACAATGGAGAATGGATACAATTTTCTGTCTCTCAATGTGCAGAGCTGGTAGTGACATACTGCAATGAGTTGCAACTGTAAATGGCACAAAAAGGTAGTTCTTCAAAGTATTGAATCAAAGGGGCTGTAAACAAATGCAAGCAATAATTCTGAGATTTTACTGAGATTGTATTGGTAAAAACATTTTGAGAACCATGTATAACTTTTTGTTTTACTTCATAGTTCTGTCCTACTTTGTGTTTGTCTATCATTTAAAATTGTAAAGAAACACTGAAGGTTTATGCATGAAAATATCAGAAAAAGTTTATCGGGTGTGAATACCTTTGCAAGGAACTATAACTATGATGTATTGCTCATATGACTCTTTTTATGTGCACATTACCACGGTTGCAGTCTGGAGGAATACTCTTCTCTGAAGAGAGAGCAGGTATTAGGAAACATCCCTATGATGTTCATCACTTTCCCATCAGCTAAAGACCCAACAGCCTCCATCAGACACCCAGGTAACACATTCACTTTGCCACAGAACTGTTGTGTAGTTCCTTAATTGTTGATTGAGACGGCTTACACGTCAGTGTTTTTGCTAAATCTAATTTCTATTTTCTATAACTCCTCAAATCAAAAGCCTCCTCTTTCATGTGTTGCTCTTTTTTATTAACTTGTTTTTTTACAGGTAAGTCCTGTATGACATTACTTACCATGGCACGCTATGAGTGGTTTCAGGATTGGGAGGAGACCAGAGTTGGAAAGAGGGGTCAGGAATACCTAAATCTGAAAAACAGCATAGCCCGAGAGCTGCTGGAATGGGCTCTAACCATCTTCCCTCAACTTCGAGACAAGGTGTGTCACTAGTTGATTCAGCATTTCTGATGCATTTGTCTTGAATCAGTAACAAAACAAGAAATGTATTGCTGAGGTTCTTCCTCTGCTGACTGTGATAAAAAAATAATTCATTTTTAAAAAATTCATCTGAAATTATTTAGATGGACATAATCTGTTCACTACACGATTTTAAAAGAACTCTTCTGTAAATCAAAGTGTTTTTTAGTCAAATATGAGTTCATCTATCGACTACTAAAACTTGAATAAAAACTAGCTGAATTTAAATACAGCAGGTAATCTACAACAAAATAACCAAGGAGAGAATTGTGGTATATAGCCCAGTCAAAGACTAGATCTCAGCCTGATTGAAATATTCTAATGGCACAATAATAGTGTAAATGGAGAAGTGTTTGCAAACTTCCAAAACTAAATTAATGTTGTAAAAGAAGAATGGGCCTGGGTCTAAGGTCCTTCAGAACCATGTGGGAAATGGATAAAGTCACACAGAACATTTCTTGGATGCTCAATAATTTACTGAATGCTGACGTTTTAAAACCCTATGTAGAATGGACTGGGAGGTCTTTTTTAACAAGAGTTAGGCTGATCAAAAACATTGTTGAAAATTATCTGTTGTGTGATGTCAACAGGAGTAATACACTGAGGGTCTAATTTGAGGTTTAAGGACATTTCTAATCTAAGAAGGGATATTACAAAGAGAAATTGGGTAAAGAAAAATTTAAAGTGCTCCAAATAAAAAAAAAAGAAAAAAAGAAAATGCCTGGTCCGCCCATGAACTGGGCCTGAACTTCGGGGATAGAACAGTGTAGGATGTGCATACTTAAATAACACACAATAAAAGGAAATACACAAAAATCTAATTTATACTAACACAGTATAATCATATGGACTACAGTAAAATGAAATAAATGTAATAAAACAGACAAATTTAGATCATAATCCAAGTTGGTGAAAACCTTTCTTTGTAAGGAAGTCCAGTAAACTGTGTCCAGTAAACCTGTGTGATTATTTGCAGCAGTCCATCAAACTAGACAATCAAGTAGATCAGTAGAATGGACAAACCTTTGGAGGACAAGGAATTAAAGCCAGCACCAGCTCTGTTTGGACCTTTGTCTAAGAAAGAAACATACATTAACAGAATCGCTGGCCAGTAGATCTATCAGATGAAAAACAGAGAGTACACAGTTAGCTTCAGCATCAGCTCCTTCAATGGCTCTGTCAAGGAAAGAGACTAAATAAAATCTCCAAAGACTGACCAGGTCATTGAGAATTGGTTGAGCCAGGTTCTGGGTTGGATGAAAACTTTGCTCCGTCTGAGTTTTTTTCATACTCAGAAAACAAATGTTCACATCTGAAATGGACTCACTGAAACGGATTTTAACTAACATCAAAGCAATGTGGCATCATACAGAAACATGATTGTCCAATGACCAGGTTCTTCCTCTATGACACCAGAGAATCTAACAAATGTGCAACTTTATCCTAAAAATTCTGAAAATTCAAAGCATTTCACTCATAAAATCATTCTACTAAACACGGTTTCCCAGGAAATTTAACATAGTAAACTTCCAATATAACAGTAATGATAATTTTCTTTAATTATTTTAATTAAAAAGAAATAAAATGGGCTCCACAGTGGTGTAGTTGGTAACACTGTATAAGTTAAACATTCAGCTTTAACTGCAAATTTAGCTGAAATGATTGTATGCTCTTCTTGGAGAACCATCCACAGCAAATCAATGACTAAAAACGTACTTGTTTTTTTGCTACCATAATATGACATTGTGTCTATGATTGTGTTCAGGTGGTAATGGTAGAAGCTGCCACCCCTCTAACTAATGTCCACTATTTGGGTGCTCCAAGAGGTGAGATGTATGGTGCGGAGCACAACTTGGAGCGCTTCAGTCCAGAAACAGTTGCTAAGACACGGCCACAGACACCAGTCAGCGGGCTCTACTTAACAGGTAACATGACCAACACTGCCACAGCAGATTGTCCACAATGCAATTAGAAGTACATTGTAAGGTAAAAGCTTCAGAAATCCATTAAGGCTTTTGTAAAGTTAGCCTGCTGTTAAGCTCATTCACAGGAAATGTTCTTCGGTTTTATAGCCCCAAGTTATACCAAATATCAAAACAAACAGATTCAACTAATATCCAGTTATAATAATATAGTCACAGATGCACAGATTCAGATTCAATTATATATGGTCCAATTGGATTCCTAATTATACTATACAATCAAAATCAGTTAGTTATATAGGTACTTTGATAAATACATACACGTATAAAACGACGTGCAAGGAGTACCAAGATTATTTCAATCTTATAAATGCTACAATAATGAGAAAGAGAAGGTCTTTATATTTTTTTAAACTTTAATTTCAGAATTTCACACATCCCCTAAGTATTTGGTAGAATTGCCTTTTAAACTCTCTAGCCCCTTTTCCACTGAAAGCCCCAAATTTTTTTTGCTAAAAAGACCTACTCCAGAGTAGGACCATTTAATCATGAAAGTAAAGCCCCGGGAAAGTGAAATTACCTGGGTAAATTTGTATTGAAACCCGTCTTGAGCTTTCCAAAACCTGTAGCTTTTCACAAGCAATGGAAAGGGTGCTAATGACTTGGGTCAAATGTTTGGGTATCCTTCCACAAGCTTCTTGTTTGTTGTAATTTTGCCCCATCCTTTCTGACAGAACTGGTGTAACTGTGTCAGGTTTATAGGCCTTCTTACTCACACACACCATTTTAGGTCCGCCCCCAAATTTTATGCTGAGATCTGGGCATTCTGATGGACCCTCCAAAACATTGAATTCGTGTACCTTAAGCCACTTTGGAAAATAATTTGGCGGTATGTTTAGTGTCATTGTCTGTTTGGAAGGCCCATTAGCTTGAACTTTTTGGCTGTTGTCTCGAAATGTTTCTTCAATAATTCCACATAATGTTCTTTCCTCATGATGCCACCTATTTTATATAGTTTCCGAGTGCCCCTTAAGAAATGCTTCCACCAGTGTATTTCACAACTAGGTAGGAGTTTTCAGGCTTGCATGTTTCCCCCTTTTTCCTCCAAATGTAATGATGGGTTATTATGGCAAATCTACCTTTTTATGGAGCTTTTGAAAAAATTGCTTCTTTCTCTCTGAGTGACCTTTCAGACCATGTCAGTCAAGTCCTACTTTTCAATGACACTCTCTTACCAGCTTCAGCAGCATCTTTATAAAATCTTTTGGTTTTGTCCTATGGTTGATTCACACAGGTAGTACACATTTAGCACAGAAACATCTCACCGACAACATAACCTTCGCCTTCCAGGACTGTGTGATGGCTGGACATTCCAGTGCTGTTTTTAGTACTTTTGTATAATTGTTTGAATTACATATTGGCTGATATTATTTGAGTTTTCCATGACATCACTCATGAAAGCATTGTGATTGAAGTATTAGCCTGAAATACATCCACAGGTGTGCCTCCGCTTAACTCAAATGTAAATGGCCTGCGCTTGTATAGCACTTTAACAAGCCTGAGGACTCCAAAACACTTGACACTACAATCAGTCATCCACCCATTCATACACTGACAGTGGTAGGCTACATTATAGCTCCAGCTGCCCTGGGGCAGACTGACAGAAGTGAGGCTGCCATACAATCGGCACCACCGGGCCCTCTGACCACCATCACCAGGACATGAGCCACCATCAGTAAATTATTAAGTATCAACTGCTTAGAAAGCCACAACATCCTCACGGGCTTCTATTTAAAGGGCATAGTATCTAGTATCATAATTTATACAAAGTTGTGACATTGAAGAAAATCTTGTTAGAAAAATTCTGTGTTTTTCTCTATTGTAATGTGGGTTTCTGTTGGACCAATATGCGGGGAAGAACTCCTGAAGCTTAAAGTTTGCAGGCAAGACGACACTTTATTCCCCATGGCTAGACACGGACAGGGTACCAGGCATGCACACAAACACAAACAACACATAAGGAACCAGCAGGGAACAAAGAAAACAAACGGGTTTAAATACAAAACTGGACAGCAGGGGAAACCAATGATACACGTGACCAGACAATCAGGGGAAAACACAGAACAGGTGTGGGCTTGGGGTGCAGGGAGACAGAAAACAAAGGACTAGACCAGGTAAAATAACAAAACACAAACTCAAGAACTCAAAACACAAGCAGGTATGACATTCTCATTATATTTGCATTTAACAAATAGAAATCATTTTAGTTTTTTAGCTTGATCAAAAACAGGAAATGTTTACTCGGAATTAATGACAGTGAGGGAAAAAAGGTTATTTGTCTTTTTCTACGGTGTATGTAAATATCTGGTTTTAGTGTAGTTGTACTTCTAAGGAAGCCCTGCTAATTGCACAGAGTTATTAACTTCTCTCCAACTATTTTAAAAGCTGTTGCTTCTTTTACAATGCCATTATAATCTCCTTTCTCAAATCTACGGCGGAAGTTGTTTCTCTAATGCCAGGCACCAGTTCAGTGTTACAAGGTGAGAGATTGTCTACTTTCTTGTCCATTAGAAAAACTCAGTGTGACAGTTCATGTCATTGTTTGCGTTCAGGTCAGGATGTATTCTGCAACGGCATGGCTGGGGCTCTGCACGGCGGCCTGCTCTGTGCCTCAGCTATCCTGAATCAAATTCTCTACCTCGACCTTGTTGCTCTGAAAACCCACCTTAAGCACCAACAAGAAAAAAGACCTGGTAGTAACATGAGAGCATTTAAAGTTTTAGATTTTAATGTTTTTTATTATGTTTTTCTATCCATCCAGAAAAGCTGTTTTGACAGAGTGGTCTTTTGTGTATTTCAGATATGCAGAACGTGCCTGAAGGCCTGAGGAAAGAGGAGGCAAAGTGTGGAAGATATAATCGGTCAAAGCTTCTAAACTAACTCTGCACTCTTCCTACAATCTTGACATCAGCCTCCTAATTTTATCAGCATCAGAAGCGAGTTTATAAATAAAGTTTTTAAACCGTCCCCAAAGTCATTGTGTACATTCACACAAATGCCATAGTTCTGTTCTCATTCAGGCTTTCATTGTGTTCTTTATGCACTGCTTTTACAGAACAATAGAAACCTTATTAAACAAACCCCAGTGTACTCATTTAGTCAGCTTTAATGATTATTCACAGAAGTTTATCTAATATTAATCTAGCTATTCACTCTGATCAGCACCAATAACAATGAGAGCAGAGTAGAAACAGAAAAACAAAAAACCCCAGGGGAGATATATAGCAAAAAATAAGTCTAGATGAATAAAAGCATCCAAACACAAATGAATTAACATGGAAAATATCAAACAAAATATAACACAGTGAAATAAATGTAAGAAAGCAAGACCCAAAGAACAAAATAAACAGCAAAGAAATGGTCAAAATACATGCACAAAAGAAAATCAAAACCTAACACCTCAGGATTTCAGCAATCACAGTCTGCAAGATGTTTGTCTTGGTCTTTTTAATTTGGCAATAGTAGAAATATTGCAACTGTTTCATGTTTCAGTCACTATACATCACAGCTCATCAACGTTCTCGTCTTAGCAGTGGTCTTCCAAAGTCTGTCTGTGGGCTTAAGTAAGGTCAATTTCTTTGGTAAGGTCCATATTTGTTGACCGGAGCATGTCAGACAAAATTGTTGTTTCACCTAGGACTTTTCTGAAGACCACCAGCAGTCCTATAAAATTACAGTAAATCTGGCAGTGTAATCGACTTGTTTTTGCAGCTCTTTGCGGATAGTCTCACCTTAAATTTCCTCCAGCACTCTCATTATTGCAATCAACCCGTCCAGAAGGTTTTTAAACACAGCATATAACAAGCCCACCTAGTGTCACTTAGTTTGGATAGTTGTCATGATGACACACTGAATATTTCAATTGAACATCAGTCCACTTATTGTGAGCATGTGAGCCAAACATGAATGTATACAATCTTTCCAACAAAGTGAAATGATATGCAGCATCCAGCTGCAAAACAATGTGCATCGCAGTGAACATAGAATGCATATTCAGCAGCTTCCTTAACTCAACTATTGGCTGCAAAGGGATTTCTTTCTGAAAGGTAGAGTGCTAATTAGTAAGGCTGAAGGGATTTCCTGTCTAACATATGGTGCTTTGTCCCCACATCTAGACAAACAAATTATTAAAGATACTGGCTGAATGCTCTTTAATGTTTTTTGTGGAAATGATTCCCTTACAATGCATAATTCAAAGAATTCTCTCCTGTCTTTAATGCCATTTCTTCATACTTTAATGCTGTCGAAAAAAGCTGGTGATTTTGCATCTAACTCCGTCTCTCTACCTGACACAGTTGACTGATTTCAGCAGTTGGGAAAATCAGTTTGTCAACCACCTGGTACAAGAAAAATTCTTAATTTATTCCAAAAGGACTTTGCATCATTCCCTGCGTAAAATCTGATTCAATTTAAACCAGTTGAAAAGTATTTGATTAATCCCAGAAGGAAATTAAATGCTGATGTAACTCATATTATGCAGGTTTTTATTGGAAATGCTGAATTTTTCATTCACAGATGAACATTTATCAATGAAATGCCATATTTTACATATTTCTTTAAAGATGTGGAACAATATATACAATCTATAGCTGACCAAACTAACCCAAGGCCTCTCAAACCTGTTTGCATATGTGAATCTTTGCATTTGTTTTTATAATTTAAATTACATTTAGCCCCCCCCAAAAAATTTATTTTTTCTGTGTTGCATACTTCATCTGCTCGTGTGTTATATACTTGTTATTGTTCTAGAAAGTTCCTAAAAATAGAGAGATACGAGAGAGATGTATGATGAAAGAGTTTAGAAAGATGAAGGAAATTACCTACCTTTTATTAATTAAAGGAAAACGATATTGATTAATAGGATATGATTATGAATAGTTAATACACGAAATAAACATTTTGTTCCACACTCCATACCATTAAGTGACAGTTATGCATACCATATGTTCTATATCAACCGCCAAAAAAATATAGAAATAGAAGATAAAGATAAAACTTTTATTCTGAAAGGACCTTTTCCGTTTACGGAGAAAAATAAACACTACCGGTTTGTGCGTGAAAACCATAAAAGCGGAACAGGAGGCCTTTTATCCAAGGGAACAAAGGGTGACAGGGTGAGTATTTCAATGATTTCTTTATCTATATGAAAGAACATTTTTAAATTATTTAATGCTATTGTAAAGGTGCCTTCAACTGTACTAGCTGCGCTGGTTATGGTTACTTTAGTAGAAAGGTTCGTTAAAGAGCTCTATTTGCTGGGTACTTTCTGATAACTGTTAGCTTAGCATCTCTACCATGATGACTCCATTTCTCCGACCAGAGTAAGACTTCGTATAGCTCTTCAGTTGACTTACTGTGCTCATATTTATGTTTCTGCTCGTAAAGGGGGTCGTTAAATGAACTGAATTAGAATATTTATATCTAAAGAGGTTTCATTTTATTCGTTTTGCTGTTAGCTCCTTAGCTAGCAGGCCAGGTTACGGGCCTGTTACAGTTAGCCTACTTTTCATTAATTTGGCCGTTGTTCATTGATACTGTCCAATAATTTCGTGGCCACCAACCAGTCCATATATACCTTATCTCTTATTTACGTATTTAGTCGTGCTTGTTGGGTTTCTGTTGTGGCTAAAAAAGATTTTCGGTTTTTTTTGTACAGTTTGACCAACATGGGAGCAGCCAGATCTCTGTAATCCAGTGTCCAGCAAAGATGTCAAGTAAGTATCAATATATGTAATCCGAAGCACATGGTTAATGGTTTAAATTCTAACATTCAGCTAGTTAACCTTATCGTGCTGCTCAAATAAATGTTATGCAGTGTTTCACCTAGGATGTTGTTATTGTGTACCGACGCAAACACGTTTCTATCAATAACGGCAATCAATAGAACATAAAAATCAATATAAACAAAATAGAATGTAGCTGATATTGAACAAACATTGCTTTACGTATTTGTCCATGTTTATCATTCTGTTTTTGGCTGTTTCCATCTGTCCTCATCTATTTGTTCATCTCCATCTTTCTAGGTTTATCCATCTGTCTTCATCTATATATCTATTAGTGTTGCACAGCTATATAGGTCCTAAATCAGGACTAATTGCACTGTTATATGCTATGTCTGAACATTGAGACACTTTACAGTCTCTGATATTCAGTTTGAGTTCATTTGTTCACTTTCACCAGATGAACATGTGTTTAACATGTCTGTGACAGAGAGAAAGGGAGCTGGCTTTATTCTGAAATCCTGCCTCCATCCCTGTCAGGACCATTTAAAAGGGCCTTGTTTATAGATTTTTCTTATTTAAAAAAAGACATACTTTATTTGAAGTGTACGCATAAAACACATGCCTACAGCGTCAGGTAAATTAGTTTTGGCCCATACGAGCTGCCATACAGGGGCATAAACCACCGTGGTTGGTTTCTCTTTTCCTTTTTCTCCTCCTTTTGAAGATCCGCATGGCGCAACCTTACATCCAGAATTAAATGGGCATGTTCCTCTGCCATGAATTGGAAACAATGCAGTTCAATCAAATAATCTGTTAACTGCACACAGCTTCATCTAATAGTCTATATCTTTTATTCAGAACAATGTTTGAAACTGAATATGAACTCTAAAATATTAAAAAAATAATCTCTGTATAAATGAAAACCTGTATAATTTGTGACTTTTAACCATGAGTAAAGGGACTGACTGACATCTTTGAATCTTCGGACTTTTCTGGTCTGTGTTTTAAACAAGCCTCTTCTTTCCTGCCCTCTAGTGTTTAGTTTGATATTTTTTTGCACTACATCATAAACCATTAATTGATCTCATAAAAAGAATTATAGCTAAATTTGTAATTGTATATTAAGTCCAACTTACTACATGGGAGAGAATTTACTAAAATTTTTAAATTGTTAGTTCATTAGAGCTGTACAGGAGTCTTCAGGGGATTCTGTGAATATTTCTAATCGTACAAGAGGTGATGTCAGACTGAGAGAGCAGCACTGCCCTTAAACTTGATGTTACTGTTATTTCAAAAGAAAGACATTTCTCGTATTGGTCATTGTCAAGCCGTCATTAGCATTACAAGCTGCTGCATCATGTATTCCCCTGTATCTTAGGATTTTGCCAACATTTCCAAATCCAACATGTCTTACAAAAGATGTTGAAAGCTCAAAGGGATAAAAGTAGGTAGCACATGGAAGCTGTTGGTCCTCGGTGCCATCCTCCACCATGTAACTCACGACCTTAGGATCTTATCCCCTGCTCTCTGCTCCTTTCCTTCCTGTAACAGTGTCTAAAGGCTGTTCGTGAAAAGAGCAACTGTGTTGTGATAGTTTCAGGTTTCTTTCTCTAGCTGCTGACATCCCTCTTTCCCTCTTTAGGTTAGGTGGGTGCCTGAATGAACCTCTGTAGAAAGCACATTTTCCTTTTTAAATAGCTTATACTGACTCATCCTGAAAATGGCCAACATTGAGTGGTCTTCCACTCTGAGAAGTGTTGTTGTGTGACTCGTTCAGTGATTGGAAAAAGATCAAATTTTTAACTTTTCAGTTGGCTGAAAACTGTCACTAGCTGATTCCTCATTGCAGCACTAACTTGGAGCACTATGTTTGAACGCAGGTATTCATGCTTTTCTCTCTTTTCTGCAGAGCGCCCCTCCTACGCTCCACCTCCTCCCCCTGCCCCAACAACAGTAAGTATTTGACTGTCATTTCCAGCCTCTGTTGTCCTTCCTTGGTGTGCTGCTTTACACTTTTTTTGCTTTTCCATATTTCTTCTTTTTATCTGAAATCATTAAAGTTGCCACAAATCTTGTTCAGCTCTCCATCATCACTTTCACTCCTGCTTCTTCCCACCATAAGATTGTTTCAGTTTTCTAGTGAAATGTAGCTGTTTAAATCAAGTGCTTTTATCCTGCTGGGGAGGGGGGGGGGAATCTGTCCTTAACATTTGGAAATTCACTTTATTTACTGGTAATGTTAGACTAGTTAGCAGTCTGTGTGCTAGCTTTTAGGCTTTTCATATTCTTGCATTCAGCAGCAGGGTGCAACATTGTGAACTACTGTTGCAGCTATGACATTAGATAAATGCAGCTTGTTCTCAGCGAAAATGAAAACAAGCTTTGTGTTGTTCGTGCAGCGTTCACATGTTGTGCACTCATTCTGAATGCCGGCCTGCTGGTCAGTTGTCTTTTTTTTTTTTTTTTAGCCTTGCATGATGAGGTCATCAAAAAAAAACTGTTCATGTTTTCCGACCCTTTTCTTTACATTTTTATGTTTGTCCCTTATCCTCCTCTTGTTTGTGAGCCATTTCTCATTCGTGTTTTGTCTCATTTGTCTTCCATCAGCAAATGCCTTCCACCCCAGGGTTTGTGGGCTACAACCCTTACAGCCATCTGGCCTACAACAACCTCCGGCTGGGAGGGAGCTCCGGAGGCTCCAGCAGGGTAATGAATGGATGAGGGGTTTCAAAATGGGACTTGAAATTTCAGGGGGAAATGGGATATGATATTTGAAGGACCGTAATAATTAGGAAAGTGTAAAAAAAAAATGAAACAAGGTGTGAGTATTGTTAAGGTAGGATGAATACAAAAAGGTTTATTTTTATAAAGAGGTATATTGTAGGTTGTTGTTGCTTCTCTTTACATGATCTTATGCTACTTGTTGGTATTATCTCAGTTAATTTACCTACATCAGCTGTTATTCCTGATAAGTTGAGCTAGTAAAGAGTAGTATTGATATGACAGCAACATAGCTCATTAAGCGGCTTAGAGCGACTTTGTAATAATTTGGCAGCAAACAGTTTATAAATCAGCTTCTTCAGATGGATGAGGCACGACCCAGTGTGACAATCTCTCAGTACTATATTCTTTAGTTTCATTGTGAAAGTTTCAAAGAAATGTTTAACATCTAATTATGTTTATTTGAAACAAATTAACATGGCACACAGTGATATCAATAACAGTTGTATTTGACTTTGATACATAGACACATGGGCAGTAAGAAAAAGAGGTGTGTGGGACGGTACATACTGGTACATATGTCAGTTACACCTGTTAAGCATAACATTATGACCACTGCCAGGTGTAGTGAATAACACAGAGCTCTTCATCAAAGCACCTATTAAGGGGTGGGATATATTGGGCAACAAGGAAGCATTGGCTCCTTTGCTGCCAAAGTCAATGTTTTAGAAGCAGGAGAAATTGGCAGCATAAGGATTTGAGTCAGTTTGGCAAAGCCTCTAAAGCTAACGTTTGTTCCTAGTCTGCAGTGGGCAGTATCTGTAAAAGTTGACCAGTTGGGGAACAGTGGTAAACCACTGAGAGTTCCATATAAGAAGGAACTCAATGCGTACAACTCCAAAGTTAAAAATAAAAAAGGAGGGGGATGAATGAATGGGTGCATGGTCTCAAAAAAATCTAGATGACCAGCACTCCCAAGAAACCCCTAAAATTTAATGTGGGCAGAAATAAAGAATGCGTTCTGGCTAGGCATGTAGCTGGAACGCATCGTTTCATTTCTGCCCAAATTAAATTTTAAGAATTTCTTGGAGTGTTGGTTATCTGATGTCTTTTTTTTTTTTTTAAACCACTGACAGTGCCATGGGCAGCCAAGGCTTGATGCAGGTGGAGAGCAAATGTACTAACTGGGACACGAAAAGGTCTGCTGATTTTGGCCAGAAGGAGGCATAGATAGAATGACAGATGACCGGGAGAGAAAATATTCTGTACATGTCAACAGATTTGGGTTGTCAAAAATGATAAATACATAGAATAGAGGATTCTATGTAGGATTATCTAAGCTCTGATTTGGAGCCAATCACAAACAGAAACCATGACACATCTGCTATGATAAAACTCCTTGTAAGCTTTTTTTCTTGCATCTGGACAATTCCAGCATGCATCGCTGTCAGTGAGATCTGCCGCTGAAGCACAAACCTGATCATGGTGAATTGCACACATAACTAATCAAGCGCGCATGGCCTATTAACTGGGGTTGCACATTATGTAAAGGACCCTGTGTTGTGAGGTTGATAATATAATTAATAGCAAATAAATTGTCATTAAGGCGGCCTTAATTTGCAAACTAGATGCTAAAATCACATCTTAGCAGGTGAAAGATCACTATTTTAAGGCGGCCTATTCCATGTGGTGAGAGAGTGAATGCTTTAACCTTGTCACTAAACAAAACAAGGTGCATTAACAGTAACATTGTGCCATTGCAGGGCAATCGGAGTTGGATTACATTGTTTAAATGTGAACATATGCCAGAGGAGGGTTTATACAGTGAAAAATGATTTCTTGTCACCAAACAACAATTGAAACGATCAAACACGTTAATTGTTAAAATATTGGGGGGACAAATACAGTAAAATCATTGGAAAATCAAAAAATTTTATCTTCGATTTAATTTCTTTGCAGGACAGTTATGTGACGTTATGTTTTAAAAGTAGCAAAACTATAACTCCCAGCCAACTCCTACAACAAACTGTTTATGTTGCTAATATTACGTTCAGACTTGATTATTGAGGCTCTTTATGATGAACTCCAAACTCATCAAACATATACTCTCAAAAATATAATCCCTGGCCTGTAATCCAATTTCTTGATTAAAGGCGAAGCAGGATGTAGTCTTACTGGGTCCATCTGGACCCCAAACATAAAGCATCTGCACATAGAACAACGTCAACCTCGACCTTCTCCATGCACGATTACCCACTCAGAGGTGCGCAGCGCAGATGAACATAGGAGAAATAGTCACGACAGAGACTGAGATTACAAACCTGCTACAGTGAATAGCGATGACAAAGGCTAACAAACTCCCAACAGTCCAGAAAAGCAGGAGCAGAACAGAAAGAAAGAAAATCAACAACTAGATCATTTATAATGATGCTGTGCAACAACCCCTGCATGTTTCAAGCGCCACAGCTTTTGTTCACCTATCCTCTTGTTCCAAAGGGACATTAGCAGCCAGCCAGTAGCACATGCAATTTCCTAATTTTAACAGGGCAGTCTGCACCTCTTTTGCACCGGTTATCTCTTGCACCTGCAATCTTTTGAAGATCGCAATTATTGCACCTGCAATTTTGTTTTTGTACAAACAATTTAGCGCCCCCTATTTAGGATCTTTGAAGACCAGGACCTAAGTATAGAAACAGTTTTAAGTAGAAATACTAAATATAGGCTTATTACAACCAGCTGACCACTGGTTAAAGAGGACAAGAGTCCATCATTGATTGACACCATGAAGAAACGGATGGGGGAGGGGTGCTTTGCACATACAGCTGGAGAAAACTGGTCCTTTCAACTGTTCCTCTGGCATCTAATTAAAAGGTCACCAAACTGTAGGAACACTATGATGGTGGATTTAGGCAGTTTTGAAACCGTAGCTGTTTTTAATACCAGACACCACCCCATAGAACAGCCCTGGATAAGCTGGTGTTTTATGACACTTTTTCTCTCCTCTCTCTCTCTGACCTTATTTACTGTCTCCGTCTTCATCCTTCACACCTCCCCGATCACACTGTCCCACCTGACATACCTTCCTCCTTTCTTCCATTTTTTTACTTTTTTTTTTTTTTTTTTTTTTTTACAGAACTCCTCGGGGATCACCGTCCCAAAGCCTCCCAAACCTCCAGACAAGCCTCTGATGCCATACATGCGGTACAGCCGGAAGGTAAGCAGGAAGGTAAGACACCCATCTACGGTGTCTGCTTTTACTGCTTGTCCTCCCCTCCCCTGAAAAATCTGCAGGGGTTTGAGGGTGGGAAACAGCCAAGCCATGACGCCTCACCACCACCTCCTCCACCAAGTGGAGCTTCTCCACTCTCCTATTCTGTCAGCTTTTAGTTCTTAGGACGAATTCCAACAAATTTGTAAATGCTTCAGTCACTTCCTCTGCTGCTTCTTCTAGTCTCTTATTTCCTCTCTTACATTCATATAGTTTCTAATTCTAATTTCACCTTTGAATGCTGCTGAGGGTCTGCTCTCTGACTGTATGTTTAAATCCACTAGATCCATATTTCACATTACAGGTGATTTCAGTAAATTAGAATACCATGGAAAGAGAACCTATTTCAGTAATTAATTTCAAAAAGTGAATCTCATGTGGAGTGATTTATTATGATGTATTACTTAGTACTTGGTTGAATGAAGTCCTGCATCAGGGCAACGTGGCATGGTGGAGATCAGCCTGTGGTTCTGCTGAGCTGCTCAGGAAGCCCAGGTTGCTCCAATAGTGGCCTTCAGCTCATCTCAATTGTTGGTTCTCGTGTCTCTCATCTTCCTCTTGACATTGCATTGACAATACATCTCAGTCCAGTCAAGTACAGTGTTACTATGATGATTAAAGCTGGTATTGATTCTTTTGGCAGTCTTTGCCAATACCAAGTCCTACGTGAAAATAAGGTCAGGATCTCCACGAAGCTCGTCAGCAGACAAGGGAAGCATGAAGGGCTCTCACATTTTTTGTACACATGACCCTCCAAACCATCACTGACTGTAGGAACTTTACACTAGACCTCAGGGAATTGGACTCTGTCTTTCCAGTCTTCAGACCCTGAAAACTTGGATTTCCAAATGAAAAGCTAAATTTGCTTTCAGTTGAAACGAGGACTTTGGAACACCTCACCTATTTACACTATAGTTAATTCTTTGAGAAACACTTTTTGAATTAATTACTGAAATAAATTAACATAAACTATTATTTATTGAGATGCGCTTGAAAAGCTTTTTCATTTCCTCAGGTCTTTCTGCAAAGATTTGTAATTTAAAAAAATAGCAGTTGACTGCTTTTGTCTTTGGTTTTCTTCCTTTATTTCCTTATTGTCTTCTAGTTCTCTCGTTTAAGTTGGTGTGATCTGATGGTGTGTGCATGTATGTTTGCATCTTGCATACACACTGAAGGTATGGGACCAGGTGAAGGCATCCAACCCAGACCTGAAGCTGTGGGAGATTGGGAAGATTATTGGAGGAATGTGGAGGGACCTGACTGATGAAGAGAAGCAGGACTACCTGAATGAGTACGAAGCTGAGAAGGTGGGCTGCTGCAGACATTTACTGTGACATTTACCAGTCTTTTCAGACGGTGAGGTAGCTTAACACACAGTATGTTAAAGGTTTAGGGTCAGAGGATCGTCTGATACTCCTGAGGTTGCACAGCGATACTTGACCTGCTCTGTATAATACAGTTCATGTTTTCAGAGAACAGCAAACTGTAGAACAGAACTGTGAAATTCTCTCAATATGCGATTAGATTTTCATAAATACTAAACTTTACATTATCACTTTATTAAAAGCTGATCATCATGATGTGACCTGTAAATATTTAAACTTCTAATGAATGCAATAGACAGGTTGGCTTTTGTCTGTATTTTTAACATTTCTTCTGTAATAAAAAAAAGAATACAGAAACACACCGTTCCTTGCATATAAAATGTTCTCTGCAGGTCCTATGTAGGAGCATTATCCAGGTATTTGAGCAAATATAAATTGTTAAATGCAAGGACTTGACAGGTTGGAGGTTGGCTTCTTATTTGTCTTTCTTACTTGCAGATTGAGTACAATGACTCTTTGAAAGCTTATCATAACTCGCCAGCTTACTTGGCTTATGTGAATGCCAAGAACCGGGCTGAGGCTGCAATGGAGGAGGAGAGCAGGCAGAGGCAGAGTCGCATGGACAAAGGAGAGCCATACATGAGCATTCAACCTGCAGAAGACCCTGATGGCAAGTGCACGTAAAAAAAAAAAAACAACACAAAAAAGTGTACTAGCTAAGGCAGGGCTCTCGATCTCCAGTCCTCAAGAGCTACTGCCCTGTAAATTTTAGATGAAATTTCATTCAAGGTGCATTAAAAAGGTCTTAAAAGATTCTGAATTTGACTTTCTGAAACCTGCAGATACCCTGTAATCATACAGTTGTGATTTAGTTATTTGCTGTTTAAAGGAAAGCATGATTTGGACTTGATTTAATGTTGAGGATTAATTCTCTGTCCAGACTACGATGACGGTTTTTCAGTGAAGCACTCAGCAGCTGCTCGCTTCCAGAGGAACCACCGACTCATCAGTGACATTCTCAGTGAGATTGTTGTCCCTGACGTCCGCTCTGTGGTCACCACAGCCCGCATGCAGGTCCTTAAGAGACAGGTCCAGTCCCTCATGGTGCATCAGGTTGGTTGGCTGAACATACTGTGTTTTCAGATTGTAGCGTGTGTGAGGTTAATGTTGGTTACCACTAAGCTGTTGTCTTTGGCTCCTTTCAGAGGAAGCTAGAAGCAGAACTTCTGCAGATTGAAGATCGACACCAAGAAAAGAAAAGACGCTTCCTTGAGACTACTGATTCCTTCAATACTGAACTGAAGCGGGTGAGACACTACCTATTGATTTAGACACATTAATGGGAAGTAAGGATGAAACTGTTAAATGATTATCTACTGCTGGTTATACGGAAGGATGTCTCAGACTGATTCCAAATTGTGGCTCCAGGTTCCCTCAAGTCAGTGGGACATGCCTTCGTTGTACAACCTATTGTCAGGTGTTCCTTTTGAGGCCAATTAAAAGTTCCTTAGTAAATAGATGATTTTGTCTGTAGCTGACCTTTGCTTGTCTCCAGCTGTGCAGCCTGAAGGTGGAGGTGGACATGGAGAAGCTGGCAGCAGAGATGGCTGCTGCAGAGGAGGCTGCAAGGCGACGCGCTGAGGAACGGGAACGAGAAGCGGCCGAGCAGGCAGAGAAAGCGGCACAACAACAGGAGGCTGCAGCAAACAAAGCTGCAGAGCAGAACAATACTAACGCCACCTCAGGGACCAAAGAGGAAGACAAGCCCACACCAATGGAGACAGGTATTAATATATACGCACTGAGTTATCTGTTAACGTGACTTTGTTTTAAACACAGTTTCACTTGAACTTTAATATTTGAAATGTTATCATTTATCTCCAAAATAATAATGAAATATAATTTAAGTATTTAAATCTGTGCGGTTCTTCTGCTCACCAGATGAAGCTGCGCCTGCGGAGGCCCTCTCTGACCAACAGTCTGTTCCACCTCCTCCGTCTGACCCACCCTCCTCTGGCTCTGATATTGCAGCCCCTCTGCCCGAGCCCCCAAGGGAGAGCAGCACTCCTGTCAGCAGTGCTCCCAGTGATGACAGCAACAGCATGCCCCCTCCAGCAGATGGTAACCCTGGAGCAACAGCAGTGTCAGACTCCTCAGCAGGACAGGAAACGGCTAACCCAGGGGCTGCAGCACCTCCCTCTTCCTCAGAAGAAGTAGCCCCCCCACCGCCACTACTTCTCCCTAATCAGAGTAGCCAACAGTATGATATGTGAGAGTAGAGTTAGAACCTGAGTGGTAGCTGTACAAGTCAACCCTGTAAACACCAGGATGTAATTGTGACGATGGTTGTTCTTCTTGTTGGAGTTCCAAGTAATGCCTCCTAAGTTTGGAGATAACAGAGGGCACAGTTACTGATATCTTTAAAACTGCTCTGATCCCTCTGCAAACCAAAGGGGTTTATTTCCGGTTCAGAAACAACCATTTCAATGACAGATCATCTGTTTCCCTTCTGCAATGGAAAAACTCCCATTCTTCTAGTTTATAACATACCTCTGCTTTGTTTTTACAAGCCAGGAAAATCTTTGTAGGAGACTATAATCAACCTGTAAAACCTGCCTCTTTGACTAAGATAGCATTTCTGAAAGAACATCAGTTTGACACCTTCTGCATGCTCCAAGTATGAACCCTTCTCCTGCAGTTGGAGCATTACCTTGTCTTATCACAAATAAGAGGAAACTTCAGAATATGTGGAATAAAGCTAACCTCTGAGTACTTTTACGTACTTTAAAGTCAGCATAGACGTTTGCTCCCTTGTTCTGATCATGTTTATGCTGAAAGAACAGATATGTACTCCATGTGTCCTTTAAAGCTTATACATTAGATATTACCACCATTCATTTGCCTGTTTCTGCTGACATTACAAGCATTTACCTACACCAGAGAAATGCATGGGCCACTCCCATTTAAAGGTCAACCTCATTTATGCATCTAAATGACAGATTTCTTACTTGAAATGGGCCTTTTAGTAATATGCCTCTTTTTTCTACTGTCTGATCGTATTCAAATAAATTTGATTTCCCAATGTGTGAGTGATAAAACATTTTTCAGTTGTGATTTACCTTGAAATACACTACTCACAAGAAGTTAGGGGTATTTGGCGTTTGGGTGAAATTTATGGAAAAGTGAAAAGCCAATGCTACAAAGCATCTCAATGTCTCAATAATGTGTCATGTGCCCTTCAGCAACTATAGCTTGACAGCAATGTCTCATGCTGTGCACAAGTTAATTTTGTAGTTTTAACACTCCTCTGCAGCTTCGGAACTGTTATCTATCCATTACCCTCTTAAGACAGTGTCTTGCCCACAGCCAACATTAAATAAATAAAAATCTATAAGTGGGAAACCATGAAAATCTCAAAAAAATAAAACAGATGTGGCTTATTAAACATGATTTCTCTCTTCAAAGACTGTTAATGATTTGTGACAAACGGATTGATTTATTTTGTTCAGAAACTGGCTGCAGCAAGATGATTGTTACAATAAATTAGTAAAATAATTATTTACATTTTTTCTTACCCTCAAATACTGGACCAGGAGGGAGAGTAGAAACCATCTTTCATTCTGATTTATTCATTAGTCCCAGACCAATTAATAGCTACAACTCTTGAATATTTAATTCTTAGCAATGGGGAAAACTAAAACCACTTCTGTATGTTGTCTTGTACCGTCCACCAGGCGCTTATTCTCAATTTTTAGATCAGTTCTCAGGCTTATCTGATTTAGTGTTATATACAGATAGGGTCATTATAGTAGGGTATTTTAATAATCACGTTGACACTGAAAGTGATAGCCTAAATATAGCATTTAAGGCGATTTTAGACGCATAACATTAGCAAACCGACCCACCTTTCTCTTCGTTCTCTAGATTTGTGCTGACATATGGCATTGAGTGTAAAGAAATAATATTTCTTCATAAATCCGACCTGTCTGACCATTTTTTAATATCCTTGAGTTTAACGGAGTACTTTGAGTAGATCATTATCAGAAAATGCTGTAACAACCTTTAAAGAATCTGTTCCATTTTTTATTTCCCCATTATATAAAATGATATATTTATATATCATTATATATATTCATAAATATAAGATATTTCTAGAATTGTGCCGCTCAAGGTGGCAGCAGGTTGGAGTAGCTCTGTTACTTTTGATTCTTGATTTATTCTTTTTTGGGAACTCTTCCTCTTGTGGACACAGTTGATTTTTTTTTTTGGACGACTGTCCTCTCTGGTGTCGGATGCTGTGCAGCTTGGAGGATTTTTCCTAATACTTTCTACTTTTGGACGTTGGTGATTATGCATTGCCATGGCAACGGGGTTGTTTCTTACAACCGGGAGCAGCTGATTAATATCTCAAAAGCTCAAATAATACTTCAACTACAACCCCAAATCCCTGATGAGTTGAAAAGGAGACACCGTGGATACAGAGCAGGAGCAAAGAGAAGAGAGAGAAGGAGGAAGTTCAAACCATGTCTTCCATCGATTATGATGGGCAATGTGAGATCGTTGGGAAACAAGTTGGATGAACTCCAAGCCCTACAAAGGACCCAGCCAGAGTACAGGGCATGCAGTATTATGTGTTTTACTGAGACATAGCTGCAGGATCATATCGCCGACTCCAGCGTCTCTCTGCCGGGCTTTTTAACCATACGAGCAGACAGAGATTTAAAGAGGAGTGGCAAATGTAAAGGAGGTGGACGGCAGTACTTGTGAACAACAGATGGTGTCATCCAGGACATGTTACTGTGCAGTGTCGTCTCTGCAGTCCAGATATTGAACTGTTGGCAGTAAGTTTTCGTCCATATTATTTACCCAGAGAGTTCACAAGTGTTATTTTGGCAACAGTTTACGTTACACCTTTCACTGTTGCCGACACTGCATGTGATGCCACCAACTCAGTTGATGCTAAGCTACCGACACAAAACCCCAATGCTTTTGTGGCAATTTCTGGTGATTTTAACCACGCTTCACTCTTTGCTATACTTCTAACGTTTCAACAGTTTGTCAGCTGCTCTACCAGAGAAAACAAAACGTTGGATTGTTTTATGCAAATGTCAAGGACTCATACATCTCTACAGCAAGACCTCCTCTAGGCAAATCAGATCACAATCTTGTTTTTCTCTGCTCGAAATATAAGCCCCTTGTTCAGAGGCAACCTGTAATAAAGAGGAAGCTGAAGAAGCTCTGCAAGTTTGCTTTAGGCTACAGACTGGGATGCACTGTGCCAGCAACATGGAGAGGACATCAGTGCCATGACTGAGTGTGTGACCGACTATATAAACTTCTGTGTGGATAACATCATACCAACCAGAACCGTGAGATGCTTCCCCAATAACAAACCTTGGATCACCAGTGACCTGAAGGACCTGCTTAACAAGAAAAAAAAAAAGCCTTCAGAGAGGGAGACAGAATTAT
>JAHUTJ010050364.1:0-21588 GCA_036250325.1 Characodon lateralis
TGTGTGTGTATATATATATATATATATATATATATATATATATATATATATATAACCACAGCATTAATTGTGCTGTGCAGTAATGTTATGTGCCAGCAATACAAAGCAGTGCATATCTGTGATGCAAAAGGAAAATGATACATGGTTTTAAAACTTGTTTTAGAAATAAAAAACAGGCATTTGTTTTCAACCCTCTTTCCTCTACTAACCTGTGAAAACATTCAGTTCTACCAGCTATCTTTAGAAGTCACTAAGTTAGTGAACAAACTCTGCCTATATGTGAAGTAATCACAGTGTAAATACAAATGTTTTGTAAAGCCCTCTGAGTTTTGTCAGACAACAATAAAAAACAACCCACATCTTAAAGAGAATGAAAAACAGGAGACAGTTTACCAATGAAGCTGTGGAGAGTCAAGTTATAAAGCTACAGTGTATCCCAATGTTTGAATATCTCACAGTTCAACTGTTCAGACCATCATTTGAAAATGGAAAGAGTATTGGACAACTGCATATCTGCAAGGGCGTGGCCTTCTACACTAAACTAAACCAAAGGTTAGGACACCATTAATCAGAGAGGCAGCCGATGTCGCTGCTGCAACTCAAGAGGCGCTGCAGATACGCACCTCATGTTAGAGAATCTGTCAACATGACAACTATTAGTCATGCACTCCACAAATCTGACCTTTAGGGAAGAGTGGCATGAAAAAAGCCATTTGTGAAGGAAAGTGATAAAAAGTCTTGTTGGTGAACTTATAATGTCCAAAATGAACCAAAAATTTACTTTGTGGTTCCACATACAAAACGCAATGAGTTTTTTGTGTATTGAACGCTAACACTGCATATCAACCTCAACGCACCATCCCTGTCATGAAACATGTTGGCAGCATCTGGTGATGGAGAGGCTTTTTTTCAGTTGGTGCACAGAATCTTGTCAGAGTTGATAGGAAGGTGGATGTCAAGCAATCCCAGAAGTTAATTTTCCAACACGACAGCTACACTAAACATACAGACAGAGCTACGGTGAATCACTTTAGAACAAAGCATATTCATGTGGTAGAATGGTCCAGTAAAAGTTTAAACCTAAATCTAACTGAGAATTTGTTGCAAAACTTGAAAATTTGCATTCACAGCCAGTCTGCATCCACTCTAACTGCATTTAAGCCTTCCCTACATCTGAAAATCTAATAGAGACTTACCAAAAAGGACTTGAAGATTGAGTTGCAGTGAAAGGTGTTTCTACAAAGTATTTGCTCGAGGACTAAATGCAAATGTATAATTAAACAAAAACATTCATCCTTTTCCTACTTCAGAATTATTCCCAACTTAGTGAAGGTGTACAGTATCACACAAAATCCTGATAAAGTACACTGAAATTGGTTGTAAAGTGACAGAATGTGAAAAAAGTTCAAGAGGTATGAATACTTTGGTGTTGTTCACATACATGTCTCATACATTGTGAATAAATGAGAGATGGGGCCATAGCCATATCCAGTCTGATTTGTGATTTACAGATTTGAAGCCTCAGATTTAATATTTGCTGTTTAATCTCAGGTGAAAGTATGTTGCAACTATCAGCCGTGTTTCGTTTTAAGGTACTTGTGCATCACCCTAGTTTTTCCAAAATGCAGGACATGCGAATACAATCTTTAGCCTTTTTTGCATAATGATTTTATCATGCAGTTTGTTTTAACAGCAAGTATTGCCTTGCTCCACAGTGACTTTTTTTCTTTGGATCTTGAATATTTTCCTAAATAGATATTTTGTGAACTTGTCCAAGTGGTAGAAATGGTTTTACAGTTTTGCATCCAGGATTATGTCTGTGTCTCTCTTATGCAGTATGCTAACACCCGGAGGGTGAATCAAATAACTGCGAACCACTAATGCTTTTTCATTACAAATGTGGACACAATTTTGTCGATATTCTGCCCATGTCGAAAAAACACAATTTTGCAATTGCGGTGTTTCCATTAAATAAGAAATACAATTAAAATCACACGTGAATAAGTTTGTTCATGCGATAACTCATTAAAAACATAATATAAAATGCTGTTAATGCCCCTGTCGCGAACTAAATATAAAAAATACTCCATCTCCTGGTGAATCCAAACATGCACCGCTATCATCCTCCTACTACTTCCTGTCATCTTCTTTGTCTTTTTCACCAGTAGTACTATCTGGTTGTTGATCATGTGACTCGTGTGATGCGATAAAAAGTATTTTCATTGCAGTTTTGCAAAATACACCAATTTCGATACGGCCAAAACCCACCTCATCCTAGCACCAAAACATTTCATAATCTTTGCTTATGACAGAACATGCATAATACATAATTATTCATCACTGTTTATGGATTAGGTAGAAAGTAGATTGAATACCCTAAATTCCGTCCACTGCGTTTTTAAAGGCATGTACAAAATGTCATAAAAAAGTGCCTTTTCTAAAACTCAAACTTCCAACCCCAGTCATATTTTTTCAGAAAGCATAATTCTGCCTGATATTTGTAAGCTGTTGTTGAATAGCATATCCTTTAAGTATCTTAAAATATTAGGAGCTTAGCCCATATCTAATCTTTAGGTTGTTTCAGATAAGAAGTTGCATAATTTCCAAATTATTCAAGAATAAAACAAATAGATGATTTGTTCTAGCTGTTTGCATTGAGTGAATTGTACATGAAATTATACAAAATCAGGATAACTTCTCCTGTTCCTGAGCAACATTAAGATTGTCATTGTCTGCAGCAGTAACACTCGAATAAAATTTAGCTGTGTTTATATGTGTTACTAATACTGTTTGAATTTTTTAACTTGTCAACTAATATCTCAGGTTTTGATGTTCTGTGTATTGCTTTTTATGCAGGACAAGCTGTGTTGCTTTGGTCCCGTTCTGTTAATTTGTCCTTTTTCAATATCCAGGGCCACTTGAGGCTTCAGACTCATACCCACATTCTAATGCTTTTTTGGGATTTTTGTATTTTTTTACTAACACATTTTAAAATTTGTCAAACACAAATTGACAAATAAGAACAATTAAAGTGAAAAAATGAAGTTTGCTTTGAAAGCTTTTTTGGTGCTTTGACATTTTAATTAATCTGTTCAGCAGTAAAGATAAGCATGCAACCTTTGTTGCAAGGAACCAGAACCACTGATGTTGACCACTGATCTATCATGAAACTTCATATACAGTTTATATTTACTTATAATAGGTATGAACAAAATATTAATTTAGAATGACCATTGATGATAGAATGATTTATTTGAACCATGTTTTGCACCCTGAAATGACCAAACAGCAAACACCTTTAATACAATTTAAAAACAACAGGTGGATGTGCAAATTTGTATTTATTTTGGATTTTTTCTAATCCACATTTAAAACCACGAAATGCATGGAGTCTCAGATTCATACATTCATACAGCCCCACTTATATTTAGTTAAATGTTCTATAGCAAGTAACAGAGATACACAATGTTGTTTGAAGGCATCAACATGCTTGCAGCATAATTCTGGTTGTATTCTGTGTGAATTCTGACCACCCTTTTTGGCACTTAGGTAAGGTAATTGGAAATCAGTTGGTTTTCTTGCACTAATACAAGTTTTAGGCCTAGTCCACAATTTTTAATAGGATTAAGGCAAATACTTTGGAAGTTTTACACAATTGGCTTTAGGACAATGACCCTAAACACATTTTAAAACTGGCCTTGGAACTGGTTAGGAAGGCTAACAAGCTTCTTGAATTGCCTTCCCAAAACCCTGCCTTCCCAACCCATGTCAGTAATTCAATGTCTTTATTGATTTATAAAACACTTTAAAGCATCCAAATAAGGACACCAAAGTGAATAACAATAAAATCCTGAAACCCTCAGAAAGATCACAGCAAAAACCGAATAATTCACGTAAAAAGGAATGTGCTAAGGAACAACAAAAGCCTTTCTGAACAAATGCATCTTCAATTTGCTTTTAAAAAGGCCTGGTTTGGTGATGGCACGAATATCCAAAGGAAGTTGGTTCCAGAGCTGGTTCCACAATCAAAAAGGTCATCCCAGAGTTTAATCTTAGTCCTTGGAACATCCAAAATCTAAAAGCTGACAGGATGACCTCATGGGCCTGCCACAGACATAAATGCTAAAGTTTAAATTAATAATGAAACAATTAATTGTAATTCTGCCCATAAGAGTGGTAAAATATCCAGCCAGAATTATGCAAGAAGCGTATAAATGGCTATAAAAACAATGTAGTATAGGCGCAACCTGCTAAGGAAGATTTAACCAAGTAAAAGCATAGATCTATGCATGTATATATGTAAGTGAACCTCTGAATAGAACATAGATTGGTCTTAAATATTATTATTTTTTTTTAATACAGCATTTGAAACTGAACTGTTTCCCTCTTATACACTTAATGGCATTATAGCATGTACAATTTGAGTTTTGTTAGAAAGAATCCACCAGAGTTCGACATTTATAACTGCCTGATGTGTTTAATGTTTCTGTTAGATTCACACACTAGACCTTAAGTAATAAACTGCTCCATGGAGCTTTGCACTCAGGCGCAAGCGAGAGCATTTACTTTTCTCTTTCTCTCTCTCTCTCTCTGTCTCTCTCTCTGTGCACTTTCTTCTGTTGGCTTTGCATGCATTGTGAAATGGGACTGATGGAGGCACCCTGTCCATTACTCACCGCATTGCCTGGCTAATTTCTGTGCTCTTACATGTACAAAGATGTCAAGCTGGAGCGGTGGGCTTACCTTGGCATCCCCCAAGACCATTAATCCTTTGACTGGTGTCATCCCTGACTGCACCAGCTCACCTGGTTCACAGTGGCGCTGGGCAAACTGCTGTTCCCAGCCCTTTTTGCTGTCTGTCTGTTTATCTTGGTTCCGAGTCAGCTCCCATAACCAACAAATGTTGATGGCAGTGGAGGAGTAAAATAACTTTTAGGGCAAATAGACATGCTTCCTAAAGGTTGAACTGCAGCCTCTGTAAGATATATAAATTTTGTTGCCTGTGTGTGCACATGATTAGGGAGAGAGGACAGTTTTAGTATCAAATTAATAATTGTACACAAATAGGAAATTTAAACGATGATTTGTCTTGCATTTCATGCAGTACTGTATTTTCTGACAGCTTTGAGATGAATCATCACTGCTGAATTTACTAGAAAAGACTCCACTCTTTTCTGGGTCCGTTGACTTAAAATTGGTGAATAGCAATTAGAAAAAAAAACATCCAACACACAGAACTTAATAGGATGAGGAAGTTCAGTCAGTGGGTATTGACATTTTATTGCACACCCACATTTGGGAGGCAGTTTTTTGGATTTGTGACTGCTAAAATGCTCATTGATCTTTGAGTACCGCACTGAGCAAAGTCCTGCTGTTCAAAATCTTTTGTGTTTGGATAAAAATATCATGCAAAGTGATTTTTGCATGCAGGCATGGTATTTCCAAGCTTTTACTGTAGTTAACATTGTGTCAGTTGTGAAGTTTGAAGACGATTCTTCTTCAGATAACTTGTCAAGTATACACCATCCCTGAACATGCATTTATCAGGAACAATAGGTGAAAACATGGTGCAAGTAGCTCAACGATCATGGAGGCCTTTGTTTTTTAAGCCATCTTATCATCAAAGGTAGACTTTGCATGCTCACGCTGTTGGGTGCTGGGTTTTCAACCAAAGTGTTCTTTGTTGTTGTTTTTGCATATGTCATTATGCATGTTTTATAAGGCAAAAATCATTAATTTGCGTAAATCTATGCAAAGGACTGAAGCATCAGATCGATAGCTTTGTTGTTACATGCCACAATGATCAAAGGAAGGAGGCGAAACGCCAAATGAGTTTATTATTAAAAATAAGAAACAAGCTTCCTTGTTGCCCTACACATCTTGATTGATCTTGTTTCTGTTTCCATAATGGAGCTTGTCTTTGCTCAGGCAGCAATATTTGGTAATTTGCATCCCCCAGATCAGTTGATCATCTGTTAAGCTTTCCTATGCACAAACTGCACTGCCTCTCTTGTTATTTAGACTTTTTCTATAAGGCATGTTTTGTTCTCTGAAGGAAAATTGTTGAATAAGTCAGTAAAACAGAAATCTAAACCAGGCCTTTGCAATTTCAGCTCCTAATAAGCACAAACTTATTGTAACGGACAACAAACATTATTATTAAAATTATTTTTGCTATTTTCAGCTTTCCCTGACGTTTACTCAATATAAAAAATGGAGATGGAACATTACAATGTAAAAACCACAGCATTATGAAATATTTTGTAATATATAGATGTGACCTTAACAATTTTTCCAACCTTCAAAATAATGTTTCCAGTGAAAGAAGTGACAGACTGCACTGGTAACCGCAGCTTCCTGTCTTTGTCTGTGATGCAACACTTTTTGCTGAGTTTTCATTGACATTTTGTGATAGTTCTGAAATATGTGAGATGATGTAATTGTTGAAATAATGTAAAGTTTCAACTGAATGTTTTTTATTTCAGACTAAAAAATACTGTTCATTTGAAACATTCAGAATTTTGATTTGTGTTTACATTAAACAAATTACACAAAGAAAAGATTAAATAGTTAATAGGAAGGAGCTGACACCCACACAGGTAACTGAAAAAGAACCTACTTAAGACATAAATCTATTTTAAACTATTTGTACACTCCATAATTATAGGGGTCTACAAATGTGACTAACAAAATGACAAATGTATACTGGATCTTGTGTCTGCAAAATAAATGTTGCAAAAAATTAATTAAAAAGTAATTAATATGAATTATTTTTATTAATATATTCATCAAAGTCTGAATATAAGTGTGAGGCCATCACACAAAGCAATTGTGCAAAACGAAGAGACTGTTCCCTTGCACAAATAAGAAATAAAATAAATATAAAGAAATAGCAAAGACTCTGTGAACATTCCTAAAGATACAGTTGGAAGTATAGTTCACAAGTGAAATTTAAAAGGAACAGTGACTCCACCATCTGATCTAGCAGAAGGAGGAGGTAGGTGAGCAAAACCCACGACTAACTGGAAAAGACCTGCAGCAAGACTTGGTGGCAGAAGCCATGGAGCCTTCAGGTTCCATAGTGAGACTCATACTAAAGGCTGAAGGTCTCTATGCCCAAAATTTAAAGATACAGCTACTGAGCCAAAAGCACAAGAAAAGTCAGCTCCAGTTTGCTCTCAATGATATAAATAAGCTGAAGAGGAATGGTCATTCTGTTCACTAAAGCAATAAATCAAAACCTGAACTTCTCAGGCCTATGTATCTCTGTAGGAGGGATAATGAAACATTAGCTTGCCAACACCATGTCTTCAGTAGAGTATGGTGGTGGCTCAGTAATGCTCTGTGGCTGCTTTACTTCCTCTGGTACTAGAAAATCTGAAGCATGTGAAAGAAATGATAAATTCAATCAAGTATTGAGATTGAGGAAACCCTGGGATAAAATATCCTTCTAACTGTAAGAAAGCTTAGGCTTGGATCCCATTGAACCTTTCAACAGGAAAATGATGCCAATCACATCTCAAAGTCTACCAAGGGTTGGTGTCAGAAGAAATCCTAGAAGATACTAGATTGTTAATCATAGTTGCCTAACTTGTAATCTGTTAAACATCTGTGGTCGGATTTCAAATACAGTTGCATCTTGCAAACTTGAAATAACTGGAGACCTTTCACCATTAGGAGTGAGCTACAATTCCTCAGAACATTACCAGAAACTAGCTAGTGTCTGGCTCTGAATCATATTTGCTGCAGGTTACAACAGCAAAAGGGTTCTATGCTAAGTACTATGAACACTTGTCATGTAGGAGCCGAATAATTTTGAGACTGCAGTAGTCAAGTAGTAAAGTGTGATTTGTGTGAATGTGTGTGCTTGCTCGACTGGGTGTGTGCACATAAACACCTGCATTTTATGTTGAGAATATTATTTGTTATTATATTATTTGTGTTGAGATATTGATATTGTTCTGATTTGTTTTTGCAAACAGGTACTAGTTTGTACATTTTGTGAAAACCCTAATTTGCAGCAGAGGTTATATGAGTCTGATTGCTACTGTATCAACTACATGTGTTTTAGGTGGAAGAAATAGGCTAACAAAACATGGAATACAGAAAAATATAAACAGAAAATACAATCCCAAATTCAATCCCAATCCCAATTGAAGTTGTGATGTTGTGTAAAACGCAAATAAAAATGGTAACTGGTAAATGGACTGAACTTATATAGCGCTTTTCCAGTCATACAGACCGCTCAAAGCGCTTTACACTAGAGCCACATTCACCCAATCGCACTCACTAACGCTCACACATTCATACACCGATACACAGATTGGTAGGCAACTTGAGGTTAAGTGCCTTGCCCAGGGGCACATCAACATATGGCAGGAGGAAGCTGGAATCAAACCCACAACCTTCTGATTGCAAGACAACTACTCTTCCTACTGAGCCGCAGTCACCTCTAAAAAACAGAATACAATGATCTGCAAATCCTGTTCAACCTATATGCAATTGAATACACAACAAAGACAAGATATGTAATGTACAAAGTGATAAACATTATTGTTTTTTCTTATTTTTTTTGTGCAAATATTCACTAATTTAGAATTTGATGCTATTTTGGGATGAAAGAAAGATATCTCCGTCTAGCGCTGAATTGTGTTTGGTATGGTGGCAGCAGTTCAGTTACAAGCAGAACGGGGACTCTTGACTGTAGATTACCTTTCCAATTTCAAGAGAGAACTCGGCTTATAATGATCCTGGATGTTCCTGGGAAAGGTCAGCTAAAATTGCAACAAGCGTAATTAGTAGCTTATCAATAATGCATCTGAGGGTTGAGTGCATGTGCAGTCTCAGTCTACGTGTGTGGATTTGTGTGAATGTGTGTGCTTGCTCGACTGGGTGTGTGCACATAAACACCTGCATTTGAGAATGAACAGCAGGAGTTTCTTTTTGAGACATTCATTAGCATAAACAACACCTATATGGCCCTCAGGGGAGCTGCTAGAACCATTTACATTCAGATCCCCACAAGCAAACTATACACTGTTCTGCTATGTGGACCTAACTAAGTGGCAGTACAGATGGAAAACTTCAAGAGATACATCAATAACAAAGTCAGTTACTATTGATTATTGTGTCAAAGGTAGGGGCTGAAGATGAGTGGATGGCACCATGCACGATAAGGGTACATTCTGCATGAAGCAAGCGATAAAAATATTGGAGCATTATGCAAAATCAGTATCAGCTCCCATGCAATCACCAGCTAATTATCTGCTAGTGGCATACATCCCCTGAAGCGCCATCTGAGTCTAAAAACACTCTGTATCATATAGCTAGCGTTAAATTTCAAGTCCATTCGTAAAGGTTGCAAAAGTAGACTTTAAAATACATCTAACACTTTGAGGAGGCATTTATAAGTTGTCTTCTTGCTACACAGCATCTTGCTGAAGAGAGGCAGTGGTATGACCCCTAACTGGATGAATGACAAAAGATAAGTATAAACTCAACGTTATATCTGGATTGCTTTTGTGTTTGCCATTTTTACACCAGGCATTGTAATCTGGTTCATTTATACATGAAAGAAAATTTAAAAAAAAAACAGCAAAACTCTGAAAGATGTGGGATGCATTGGTGTTCAGCTCTGACCATCTTCCCTGTCCATGCTGAACAAAGCATCCCCACAGCATAATGCGGCCACTCCTGTTACACCATATTTTCATGGACCAGAAATTACAAATTTGGTCTCATCGGACCAGGAAGCCTTCTTCCATTTGTTCGTTGTGCCCCTTACATAACCTGCCCTGTGGCAAGCTGCAAACATTACTTCTTAGGACAGGTGTACTCTGTTTACTACCTCTCATTTCATTCAGGGAAATCAGATAAAAGAGGTCTGATTACAAATGCACAGCACACTTTTTGCAGAGTAAAAAAATTTTTATTCGATTTCAAAATCATTTAGGATACACAACGGTGAATTTCTTGGTACAGTTAGCTTGCCGCAAGAGGTGTCTGGTTTGATTCATGATAGTGGTTTTCTGCATAATGTTTGCATGTTCTGTCCATGCAAACACTGGTTCTATTTAGGTACTCATGCTTCCTTCAACAGTCCAAAAACATGAATGGAGGTTAATTGGTCACTTTAAATTGCCCTTGTGTGTGAGTGCTTGCATGCATGGTTGTTGGTCAAGTTTGTTGCCCTGTGCTGGACTGGCAACCCGTCCAGTGCCCAACGTTTTTGTTCCTCTTCAGTTATTATTTGCTTGTAGTTCTTCCCAGCCTTATTCCTAGTTTAGTTCCTCGTGTTAGTCTTTATTGTTCCAGTTATTTCTTATAGGTTACCTTTCAGTTATTGTTTACGTTTTGGTTTGTATTTATTCTAGTCTTCACGTTCTCTGCTTCCATCTCAGGTAGCTTAGTGTTTGTTTACTTTTTATCAGTCAGGTGTTTCTTATGTTTCTCTCCAGTTTCTCAGTTTACTTTAGTCTATGGTTATTCTAGATTCTTACGGTTCCTTTGGTTATTTGTCTTTGTCTATAGTTTTGCTTAGATCTGTTTCCCTTAGTTTGTTTAGTTCCTTCCCATAGTTTAGTTTTGTAGTTAGTTCTTCTACTCCTCTTTGTGTGTTTGTATTGTTTATCTTTTTATCCAGTTTTGCCCTTGGGTTATTTCTTAGTCTATTTTCTCCAGTGTCCCTTTGTCTCCCAGTCCAGTCACCATAGCAACCATTCATATTCCCTCAGTTCCCTTCAGCCTGGTCCACACCTGATTCTCGTTTCCTCTGATTATCTGCCTCCCTATTTCATTGGTCCATACTTCACTTCCCTCAGTTTATAAGCTCTCTGGTTTTCATTGTTCCTCAATGGTTCCTCACGTTATCATTCCATGTAATCCTCCATCGCTACCCTAGCTGAAGTCTTCAGCTCCTCCTTGTGGTTTTGTTCTTGTTTGCCTCCTGTAACAACGCTGTGGACTAACTGCCTGTATCCAGTACTCTGCCTGCTGGCCTATAAGTCGGTTTACTTTATCATTAAACACTTCATCTGCTCACCATGCTGCCTTCTCGCCGTGTTCTGCATTCTGGTCCTGCCACCAAACCCTCAACCATAATAAGAATACACAACTTTATGTTGCTCTGTCACATAAAATCTAACAAAAAAGTAGATTACATTAAAAGTTTTGGCCATAACAGGGCAAAATTTGAAAAAGTTGAATAAAGTTCAATACTTTTTTGAATAACTGTACCGTGCACTGATAAGGCAGACACTGAATTTGCTTGTGGTATCACTGGATGATCTCAGTCAGAGCCTAAAACTGAAATATTAAGCTAGAAAGAAGAAAGTTGAGAATGTTGCATAATTCATCAGAAAGGTTCTTACTCAGACCCTGACTCACTGATAAGGAGATAAGGAGATCAAGATGGAGGTAGATATATTACTTTGCCTATGAAACCTCTTCCTTACCTCCTCCAGCAGGTGAAATATACAAACACACACACTTTACAATGGTCTGATGAGCTTGCCTGTCTGTCTGTTTGGAGTGAAACCTGACTGAGGTGGGTAACAGAAGGAGCAAGGATGTAGAAGCTTTAGCGAACCTCTGAGAATTAGTTTGTGCACAAGTGTGCTTGTGCGTGTTTGCAGAAATCAACTCGTCCGATGCACTGATCCCAGGTTCTCCTGGCCCCTGCCTGTTGATAAGTTGCTGCAGAGCACATGAACAGGGGAAACGGGAAGCAAGCGAGATGAATGTGATTGGATTGCCGGGCCGAGTGCTGCCTCTTCCATCTGTCTCAGAGTCTGCCATCCCATCTCACAGGCGGCAGGAGGTAATTGGGTTCATTGTTCTCACCGCAGGATCCCCCGGATTGAAAGCTTCATTATCTGGATAACCATGAATGTAAATGAACCAGACGTATGCAGTGGGGGTAATGGGAAAGAATAGATCACTGCTTGCCACAATCACAACACACAGCGCACATCTACAAACACATACGATGTCCATGTGTTTTTTTGTGAGCTTCTTGTTCAGAGATGCCTTTGCATATGCAAATTGGCTTACAGTGTCTAATTTTTCCAATTTTATTTCTGTACATGTATATTTTTGTCTCTGTTAAATGCAAAAAAGATCATGTGTAAGTTGCAAGCTTACATGCTAAAATGTTTTTAGTATTTCACTAAAAGAAAAGCCTTCCTCTTTTTTCACACACAAAAAAAAGGAGTTTGGACAAGAGACATCTCACCCTTCACAAACTGGTAGGAATGAGTTAAACGTCCAGGGCTTTAGTGTAAACAAATCTATGTGATACTGTTATGAACTGCTAACCACTCTGTCTGCAAGTGTATTTTCATAAGTGGATGGCAGGCAGGTTCCCTTACACTGCTGGAGCTCCTACTGTACCATGAATAGCAAGAGGGGGCATAAAGAACAACACCGTGCTTTGAATTATTCATGTAAAACCAATGCACAACAGAAACTCAGGCACATTTTTCCTTTCTAATTAGTGCAGAAGATGTTTGTGGGTGAACGGTAGGGCTGGCCTTTAGACAGCTGTGTCACTTAGCTTAAGGATTCACAGGGCAGCCAGGGAAGGGTTAAAGCATTTGCCTCCCTAAAAATAAACAAGAGAGCTCACAGTTGAGCCTAACCAGTCTCAGATCTTCTTGCAAATCCATCAATTAGTTGCAGATGTGATCTGCATTTGAGGTTAATGCAATTTAAGCATGTCGGGGAAACGGCCTAATCTGGTCTCTGATGAGTACACCGGTTTTTAATTTGCTTTAGAGCGGGGATCTGGGATCTGGGATCTGCTCCGACCTGGGATGGCTGCCTACAGAGAACGGCATCTTTAGATAAATTATCACGCTTGTTTTGCACTCTTGCACTTTTTATTCTTATATCAAAGGAAAACATAAACTTAAGTGTGAGCATTGCACATGAATGCAGTTTATTCTGATAAGAGTCCAGATTGCTCATTGAGTCCTAATCCATTATACAATGTCCCTCTTAAAGCTTTTCACATTTTGTCACATTGCAATCACAAACTGTACTTCATTTATTTTTTTTATTCTGTGTCCTAGACCAACACAATATAGCACGTAATTGTAAAGTGAATGGAAAATGACGCATACTGTTCAAAAGATTTTACAGACAACAATATGAAAAATGTATTGTGCATATGTATTCAGCACCTTTCATCTTGATACCCCTAAAAAAGAATCAAGAGAATCAATGATCAAGAAGTAGCTAAAAGGTCCACAGGAACAAGTAGAGTATGATACAACTACAAACCTACAAAAACATGGCGGTCTACCTAATCTGACAAGGAGAGCATTATTTAGAGAATCAGCCTAAATTCCCCAGTTATTTCTGGACGTGCTGCAAAACATCTAAAGCACAAGTGAGAGATTCTGTTGAGAGGAAAACTGCTCTACAAATCTTGCAAGAATAAAGCCATTGCTTTAAAACGGGTATGAGAAGTTTTGTTCAAAGCTTTCCCCAAGCCAGAAAACATATGAAAGTATGCTCTGAAATGAGAAAAAAATTAGCATCAAGAATAGATTGAGATAAATACAGAGTAAGAAGAAAATCTGTTAGCAAAAGACATTTATCTTCCAGCAGATCAATGAATATAACGTAAAAATATAACCAGAGCTACAATGGAAGGGTTTAGATCAAAGCATGTCCATTTTGTAGAATGGCTGAGTCATAGGACAGGCCTAATCCCAACTGAGAATATCTGGCAAGACCTTTTGACAAGAGACTGATTCCGGCAGCTGCTCTTCACCTATCATAACAAAGCTTGAGCTATTTTGCAGAATAGAAAATTTCAGTCCGAAGATCTGCAGCTGTAACTGTTGCAAAAGGTGGTTCAACAAACAAAAATAGGCGTTGCACTTTCTTATATGCAAAAAAGTTTGAAAACAGTGTATCAATTTTCTTCCACTTCAAAGTTATGCACTGAATTTTGTGTTGGTCTGTCAGGTAAAATCATGAAAAAATACATTTAGATTTGTTGTAATGTGACAATATGTGAAAACATTCAAGTAGCATGAAAACTTTTGCAAGGCACTTAAGGTAAAGACTGTATGTTCAGTGAAAGAGAGGAGTGTGTAATGAAGCAAAACAAAGTTTGTTCCCCTCCAATTGTGCCACGCTGAGCCTATGTGTTCATTACAAGGACCTATCAGACTGTGTTTACTCTACTGAAGGACGTTTAACCTCTGGAAGCCTGGGAATGAAAGGAGAACTCATCTCTCCAACTGCTACTAGTCAATCAATCCACATTTATTCTCCTCCCTTGCAGTGACCTCTCCCCAGCCAGGAGAACAATGGCACCTCCAAAAACTTCAGATGAGATTGGCTGAAAGTGAAACTTTACAGACACATCAATAAAACAAATGGGAGAGTATAAAGTTTTCACAGAGGAAGGCGGGACCCTTTTTCTTTCTAAGCATAGGTGCAGTTACACTGTCCGCTTTATTAAAATCAGTGGCGCTGGATGCGAGGTATTCATTTGTTTGTTTTACAGCACAGGAGCAGATGAGCTGTTTCATCTGAGAGGGGTTTGAAGCTTAGCATGGTTGCATAGTTAATGTCATGACTTGGGTCTGGCAGATGGCAAGAACAGTTAGGGATCTCATTAGATCAACCAAGCATCTACGCTTCGTTTCGAAACCTTTCATTAAAGTTCTATTGCTGGAATACAACTATTTCACAATATTGGTCAAAGTCAAGAAAGGGTAGAGCAAAGTGTTAAAATGTTTGTATCTGTGTGAAACTAATGCAGGTGCTTATTAATCAGGGCAGAGAGAAAGCTGTGTATGTGTGTGGTTTGCTGAAGTTTGTACTGAATTTGTGATAACAGGAGTTCTTACATATGCAGTATGTCGTTTTCATTTCTCTTTGTATAAGGCTTGTTTGGGTGTTATAAGAGATGCATCCTTGCTGAGCATGGCAAACAGGATTGTAATGGTCACATATCACATTTTGCTGCATATTTGCCTTGTAATTAACTGGAATTTGTTCAGCACTAATGTGCTTGCAACCATGGGAAACCCAAAAAAATATATATCTACCACAAATTATTGATATTTGGTGATGGAGGCATATTTTTTGTCTTTTAAAAGGAGCAATGCATGAAAGTGCCTTTATGTTAGCTGTTATTTTATTTGTATTATCTCTAATGGCACAGAAGCTAAATGGACCAAAGAGGGAACTGATTAGCAGCACCCCTGCAGCTCCTGAGCTCTAAGTCAGTAGGGGTGTTTTATATGTTTTAAAGGACACTTAAGATTAATTTACATATATGGTTTAAAGCATTGGGCTAATCACAGCAAGAAGCCTGCTTATGAGTGATGCCACATGCTTTGAGGTGATAGAACCGCTCGCTGATGGCAGTTATTACAGAGAAGAAGGGCATCTCTGTGGAAGGGATGATATGACATGAAGCAATACACACGGCAGAGTGAAGCAACTGTCTTTAAAGACACATTTCTGCAACCAAGTGAAGATACCATTACCTCTGATGGTGATTGATGCCACTTAAAAGAGACAAGGAAGAAATAGTCTCTGACATTCAGTTCCTCCTTTGGTTTTTTTCTGTTCTTTCTAGTAATTGTGCACACTCTGCTGCCATTCACATCTTATTCTCAGCTTTTTAAGAGGATTCTTTCTTCATTTTAACAAGGGAGATACACTAAAAATACAATGCATGTCAAGTTATTAAGCTAGCACACTTGTTTGAATCCAGGGTCTAAAAATATTCCATACAACTGTGCCAAATATTTGTAAAAGTCCCAAAGCATCCCGCTGATAGGAATAGATTGCTCTGTTATGGCTGTGAAATCAACATTTAACGAGTAACATTAAAATTATTAACTGTGTTTTCTCAAATGTTGTAATGATCTCCCCAATTAAAGAACAGTGCCATAAAGAAATGTGTGCGTTGCTACCCACTCAGACGAGGTATTGCTTCCATTCAGACTCACAGCCGTGTGGGCCTCAGATCCCCACAACACCTATGAGCTAAAACAGCAGTCCTTCAAACCTGAGATGTTAAGTCAGGTGCTGAATTTAGGGAGCTGGAGAAACTTCTGTCTGTAGGTTTATCCACATAAGTACATTTAAATTACAAGCTGAATCAGTCACACCAATACAGAGAGGAAGTAAGCTTTTCTTAGCCAGCTACTTTAGCTAACTTCCCCTTCTGCAAAGATCCTTAGTAAAAGCAAAATGTGCTTTGATAGAAGACTTTGAAGCTATATGTGGAAAGGCATTAAAGATAAGTGATAAATCCAAGCATTTTTTTGGTAGAATGTTGTTAGAACATATAGCAGCATACTGAAACCCAGTTAACCGCATGTTGGACCAAAAGGCAGTGTCCTGTACAAACTAAATAACATTCACTTTCATGGAGCAAACGGGAGCACACATCTGAGCAACAATCGCACTTACATAGATCATGTAATACTGTTTTAGAAGAAAATAAAATTGCTATCATTGGGTCCAAGTCTCATTTTGTTACTTAAGTGCAATACACGTGGTGCAAATGTGGGGCAAGTTTGATGAATTATTGTGATTTTAATATTGTGCTACATCAGACCTGGGGATTTTACAGCCTGCTTGCCTCTTTAGATTTCACGGACAGGTCTTGGAAATCCTATATTAAACATGCATAAAATAGTAATTTTTCTCATAAATTAAAATATGTTGGTTTTCTTTTTGAGAAAAGCATCTTTAATTCCCTAGGCGACTGCGGTCGCTTCTCTGTTTGGATGAGTAAAAGGCATTGATATGGGTCAGACGGTTCACCATTCACTTCAGCACCTCACTAAAGGCAGGCATAAGCGTTGAAAGTACAATTTGCTGTTTTCCCTACAACTAGTTTTCTATTGCTTATTTTTATGTCCAGTCAATGGCAAGTGGCCACCACCTGTGTTTTGTATAGTGTATGCACTGTAAGGAAATATATTTATACACTGTGCCTTGCTAATGACACTGAAGTTGTATCCGATTCTGAAATATTATTTCATTATTTTTAAACATATTGTTAGAATTACATCTTGCAAAATTGAGGGACTCACCACAGACCCCATTTCTGCAAGAATTGCAACTGTTTTGGATAGCTACATTAGCACCTTTGTGCTTGTCCCAGTGTTGGCTTATGCTAAATACTGCTACGGACGGTTACATAATTTGTAGTTTTTAACCATATATGGGATTCTTAGAACCACAACATCAGTGTATGCATTAATAGTTTTGCAGGGAAATGGTTGGAATGAAGTATTTGTTGGATGTTAATTCCACCTGTCCTGCCAATAAGATATTCAGCCTGTTAGGAATAGGTGCCAAAAATGTAACAGTAAACAGAGAGTGCTGGAATCTATAATATTGCAATCCAATTTCTTAAGATCATGCAAATCTACTCTAAGTTTTTATTTCCTAAAGTCAACGTTAAAGTAGCTCTGGCTTTGAAGGACAAACTGCTGTTCTCACAGATTACAGCTTTCATTTACACTAACAGACTAAACAAATCACAAAACACAAATACTTGCATGTTTTAAATTTCTAGAGAATTGTATTTGCAAGAGATAATTATTCGTAGGAAACAAAGTTAACAGTTGTCAAAATGGCACATCATATTTCATAGTTTAATTGCAAAGACTACTGTTAACAGCAGCCAATAAATAACTTATTTAAAATGTATTATCAAACACATTTTTGGAATAAAATGAGTTCAGTTTTTGCATTGATTGATTGGTGGCAACAGGATGTGATGATCAGGTGGTAAAATCCTCTCTGTGCTTTATCCATCGCAGTATGTTTACTGTCTTCTTGTTGATGTCTGAACAAGTTGAACACCAGATAAAAGGGCGGAGCTCTCTGAAACTAGCAGTGAATCATGGGGCGATCAAATGCGCAACTAGAAGTTTGATCCTTCAAAGGGCGCGCAGCAGAACAATCTCTGCAAGCCTTCACCCCAGCAAACTCAGATTGAGTTTAGCTGTTGAGCATTACTGATCAACACCTTAGGACAGCAATCAGCAGAGCTATTATGTGTCGCATCCCCCCACCCTCACCTCTGATATGAGAGTTTGGAGGCTGCTTGCCCACAGCTGTCTGCTGATGCTTGGTTGGGATCTGCGGAACAGAAAACCAAGCTATTTATTGTGAATACAGCCGTCTCTGAAGTAGCTGCTACCCTGAGGGTGGAAAATACTTGAAAATAAGCTCCTGTTCACTTTGATGTGTGTATGCGCAACAAATTTAAAGGCATTTCAAGAAGTGCTGCCTTTGACCCAAGGACATTTCTAAATTGTCTCTTGGTGTTGAAGATGTATGAGGTAAGGAAGAAAGCTAAGTAAAAATCAAGAAAAATCAATATTTTTTTCTGATCGTTGCATTACCCAAATGTGCACTTCACACATTTGCTGGCAAGCACAGTCCCAGAGGTGCTTTTTTTAAGATGGCTATCAAGGCTTTCTGAAGCAGCAGAGGTTTATTGTTCCTTCTCTGATGAGTGGAGACAATTGTCTTGGGATGCTACTTTAATGAGAGGATGAGTTTTATAAAAGGGAGAGGTAACACGTCTGTGCAAAACTCTTTTTAACAGCCCTCACATGATAGAGGAAAACAGTTGTAGACCACATTAAGTGTGTGGTTTATAACACGGCCTCTCTCTACAGCTATTTCATTCTCCATCGGTGCAACATTAAAGGCTCTGTTCTGGATGACAATCTGCTATTGTTGTCGCTGCTCGACAGATAAGACATCTAGGAGCCCAAATACAGCTTTGTATGTCCCTGAGCTCTGAAACCAAAGCACCGTAGCACACAAAGCTACGTAGCTGATAGAGATGCACCGATACATATAAGAGATGCGATTACCATGGAGGGAATACCATCGAGAAGATCAGCGTGCAGCTGAAGTTTGGGATGTAAAATATGATGAAAGAAGGGACAGAAAAAAAGAGTCATAGGATGGAAGACTTGACGATGTCAAGCAGAGCAAGATCTCCACTCTGCATGCTTTCAGGCTATAAATGCAGAGGAAGAGAAAGTGTGATGGCGTACTGTAAAATGAAGCTTTCCGCAATTTTGTTCTCTCTATAGACGTTATAGGAGTCATACAGCACACTGAAGAAAATCCCATGAGGTCTGAATGGCACACAACACCTGAAAAGACCTCAATTTTGAAATAGGATGGTTACTAAACTGCTGTAACCACTGCTTTTCAAGTTTCCTTATGCCCCAGAAAAGGGAGACGGAAAATAACATTTCACAATCTCTGAACCTTGAAAGCTTTCTTTTTTTGCTCCAAGAAGAATAAGGAAAAGGAAATTTTTAGACTTTCACGCTTCAACAGTTAGTTTCCTCTTTTTTTCTGGCCAGTCAGTCACCTTCCTGCATTTTCTCTCAAACACAAGTAATGGTTCCTTTCTCAGAAGCTGCCACTGAAGGGCATGTTTGAAGACAAGTTTAGAGAAACAATATCTTTATTCCTTTAAAACATATGAGCCTTCAAGCTCTGGCAAAATACAGAGTTGGGGAATTTTTTTTATATATTATTAAGGCCCTTTTTCTTCCAGTAATATTCAACTTAAATTAGGTGTAACATGCTCTCAAGCTACTTACTGTACCATCTCTGCTTCTCCATCCCCTGACATGAGATGTTTCTCAAACATTGTCTGTGGTCAGATCCACTTTGCTTCTGCGCTTGGGGCTAATAAATTACTTACAACCTCTGCTGCTGGTATGGGAGTCACTGTGCACAGTGCCTGCCATTGGCATGAATGTCGTTTTGATTTGGTTTGCATTTATTTAATTCACTCAGAGTGTAAATTATACATACAAGCTTAAATACAGTATATACAGGCACACCCACTAATATTTAGACAAAATCCATCACCAAGTGGCAGAGAAACCACAGCCCTTTTTGTAGACATCAGCAAGGTCGTAGATTATTTGAGTTCAGTTGAGTTCAACATCACTGTAGAAGCTTAATGTTAGCCTCCTTTATCCATTACAAAACCTTTTGTGAAGTGTGTTTGGGATTCCTGTCTTGTTAAAACCCAGGTGTGACTAGTTACAGTTAACTGCGATACAGTTACTGACATGTAATACCAAAATTAGCCCCAGTTCAGGCAGATGCAGATTTTAAATTATTTTCATCCAACCAAGAAGTTTGTTTCTGATAAGCAATGAGGCAGGCACATATGAAAAGGTAATAAAATAAATGAGCAGTTTAATAAAATATAAAGTTACCTTTGTATTTACATTTTTTAAAGAAAAATTGGCATGTCAAAAAATAAACTAGTGGAAAAATCTTTATTAAAATTACGGCAATAAAACCCTTTCTTATTGCCGACCAGCTTTTTGCATGTTTCCACTAGTATTTTGATGACCTATCTTTGAGCTCCAGGTCTTTGAGGTCAAAAGGCCTCCTTGCCATAACCCTCATATTTAGCCCCATCCACAGATTCTCTGTTATAGTTAAGTCGGAACTCTCGATGTAAACAACTCCAAATCATGACTATTACTTCCATTTCAAAAAAACATGTTGGAAAAATTAAAAGATTATTCTAAACCTAAATCTACCAGTGGTATAAATAATTTTGGGCTGTAGCTTTTTAATTTATGTACTGGTGCATTACAGAAATGCACCAGTACCGTTGGAACACTGTTCCTTCAGGTCTTACGGACTCACCTCGACTCTTACAAAAATTCTTCATGTTATTTAGATGTAGACAGCATTGAAGGTTTTTGATTTTTGGGCAACGCTTTTTTTAAGTTAGAGTCTGCACATGACAGTGATGTTTCATATTTGTTTAGCTAATTATAGGTTTGAGCATTGCTTGTCTTGGTCTGTTCTTGGGTATTGTAACTAATCAGGACAGATGACCACAACTGGCAGTTTCAACAAGGCAATGATCTCAAAAACAAATCAAAACTTGTTTTAGAAGACTTTAAGAATGCCCTACCCAAAGCCCTGACCTCAACCTTACTAAACATATATAGTTATATAGAGTACTGTGCAAAAGTTTTAGGCAGGTAGGGAAAATGCTGTAAACAAAGAATGCTTTCAAAAATGGAAGTGTTAATCATTTATTTTCATCAGTCAACAAAATGCAGTGAATGAACAAAAGAGAAATCTAAATCAAATCAATATTTGGTGTGACCACCCTTTGCCTTCAAAACAGCATCAGTTCTTCTAGCTACACTTGCGCACAATTTTTGAAGGAACTCGGCTGGTAGGTTGTTCCAAACATCTTGGAGAATTAACCACAGATCTTCTGTAGATGTAGGCTTTCTCACATCCTTCTGTCTCTTCATGTAATCCCAGACACACTCCATGATGTTGACATGAGGGCTCTGTGGGAGCCACACCATCACTTCCAGCAATACTTGTTCTTCTTTATGCTGAAGATAGTTCTTAATGACTTTGGCTGTATGTTTGGGTTTGCTCACTTAACATTTTGCAAATTGCTAGAAATAAACAATCGCTATTTATATTTCTGAAAACATTCTTTGTTTACAGCATTTGTTTACAGCATTTTTTCAAACCTGCCTAAAACATCTGTACAGTACTGTATATATA
>JAHUTJ010050365.1:0-21577 GCA_036250325.1 Characodon lateralis
CAGCATGTGAAATTGATTGTCAATCAGTGTTGCTTCCTAAGTGGACAGTTTGATTTCACACAAGTTTGATTTACTTGGAGTTATATTGTGTTGTTTAAGTGTTCCCTTTATTTTTTTGAGCAGTGTACATTCTCTAGGAAGATACATGGAGTTTGCCATTTTAGTAATGCTAGACGTGTTGTGAGAACTGCTAATATAAAATGTTAAATATAGTTACAAATGTGAACTCAGTAATCATTTTCCTTTTGTTGTAAAATAGAAAAATAAAACTTTTTACAGCAACTTACAGCAAAAAAGATTTCTTTCTAATATAAAAAATCATCACACATCAGGCTGGCATGAGAAAATATTTTCAACATTATTCTTATGACTCCTATTTAGTCTAAAATCTAAATAAACTAAAACCTATATCAGCAGGTCATAGCCTTATGAAAAAATAAAAATTTGATCTGTGCATCTCTTACATTATGATTTACCTGCATGGTATAAGTAATACTTTAGGTTCATTTCCAAGTTACTTACTTCTTGCAGTTTGTGTACTCGGAGCAACGGCTGAGCGGGACACGGATCACACAGCTGGAAAACGCCACAAACAGAGCGTGATGATCCCGGTCCAACTCTAGACCTAGAACCCTCCTGTCCTCCCCTTGGACATTGCACCTAAGAACATGAATCAAACAAGAAAGGTCACAATTTGATGTCTTGCACACATCTTCATTATTATACAGAATGTTGATCGGCATTTCTAGCTGTGACAAAAGATGAGACAAAAGAAATTTCCTCCAGCTGTACAAGATGATGCAAAGTGTTACAACAGACCAAAGAGTGAGTGGGAAGGACTGATCATGGAAGAACAAGGAGGGAAAAATAAACGAATGGTTTCAATAAAAAAATGTGAATGAATATAGTCCAAACTATGGCAATAGCGGAGATTACATGTATATTAAAAACACTGCTAAATATAAATGATATAAAGGATGTGTTTTCTGACTTGTTTGGGTTGTACACATTGATGTCTTCGAGGAGTTGGGTGTTGAACGAAGCATTGGCTCCCTCTGAGCTGGCCAGGATCTTGAGGACATGACCATTATCTGAGCCCAGGAACACCACCGTGTAATTCTTATAGGGCCCAGCTGATGTATCCACTGCTATCTGGGTCAACTTAAACCTTAACAGAAAGAAGAAAAAACTATTAATACTGTTGTGGAAATGTTGGTTTTCAGCAGTAAACAAAACAAAGAGTGGGCGACCACTGAGCTCATTGTGTAAATCCTCAGTGTGCAATCAATCAATTCATCAGCCAACCCACCATCCCCTTCTTCCATCGCCTACTCCCTTTAATCCCTTCATCCTATTAATGCATCTATCCGTCCACCCACAACCATTCAATCGATGCAGCTTTCATGCTGTTCAGTCACTTTTCCACACTCAGTCTACTTTTCAGTCCCAGATTTCACTTCCTCTTTGCACTGTGTTGTTTGACATTCATGAGGATGTCTGGTGACTAATGCTTCATTTGCAGCAACACTCTGCTTCATATTCACCCTGTTCCTTCTGGTTCCACCTGGGATTTGACCAGTATCACCACAGCCATCTACTGCGGGCTCCAATGGAGCCACTGAGACTTGCAGGCTTTGCTGAAGGGCACCTTGAGTCCACTGCTTACTGAGAGAATTTTCTACAACTGCACTTTGACTCTCCGGCCCGAGGATTTAAACAAACATCAACAAATAATATTTTTGGCAGCGTATTTCTTCTGGATTCTTCCACGGAGGACACCCAGAGCAGTTTCTGTGGCCTCATTTGTCCCTGCATCCCCCCCCGATGGTGCCACACAGGCTGCTGTGTTTACACACACACTTGACTGGCACGTCCCTGTAAGGATTCAGCAGTACGGTGTGATGCGTTTGTGGTGGGATTTCATTTATCTAGCAGGTCCCAGGGGAAAAAGCGCAGCAGATGTGATGTTTTTGGCGCCAGATGTGAAGCGGTACACGTTTCCCCAGTTGGAACCATGGCAGTGTCTGGCTGGCTGTCAGGCTGGCTCTGCTTCAGAAAGCACAGAGGCAGCCCCTGTATGCTGTGTGTCGGTGTGTGTGTGCATTTGAAGGCTCATTCAGTGTATCTGATGTGAAAACACCCCGGTTTGAGGCCTATGCGGTGGTGAATGAAACACTTGTGGCAATTCATGATTCTACGTCCACCATATCATCGTCTGCTATCAGGGGACTCTCAAATGTCACAACAAGCAAAGGCCTCTCCCACACACCGACATGTCCCTGCCTTTGACACACGCTGCCGTGGTGCGCTTGCAGGTCAGGGCTGCACTCGAAGAAGACCCTCTCTCTGCGAGCCCCGCCTCTGATGTGGACTGAGATCGACCGCTGAGTAAATTCAATAGGTTTTAATGAGGTACAAGGCTGAGCTTTCCACCTGAGCTCACTCGTCTATACCAATCAGAGGGCTGCTTGTGAAAACACTGCTGGTGCTGTACCTTGTGTTGTTACACAGAATAAATGCATACAGCTCATTAAAGAAATGACCACTGCTTTATAATTCTCAGAGTCTGAACAGAACAACACCAGTTGATTGGTGTTGTTTTTAATTTGATTCAGGAAACATGATCTGCAAAAAAGTACACAACGTACTGCTGTAAACAGTTGCAAAGTAAAGTTTGTGAGGCCCCGGGGAGCTACAATGACTTCTGAAATGATTACCTGTGTGTTCAGTAAAGAAAACATATCCATGTGTGCTTAATCTTGCCAAAATTAGTTTGCTGTTGTGACTGAGATTAGGCATTATTTTACAAGTAATCAATACAAATATGGTATTTTAAAATTGTCCTCTAGACCTGAGAAGCTATTAACACATTGTATACTAACTTGAAGTAGCAATCATCTGTTTTTCTTTCCCCCACATTAAACAAAACTGGCTCATTCGTATGTTTCTTTCAGAGGTCCAGTGATTAGAGCTTATACCTGCTGGTGGTGCGGGTGAAGAACGGTCTATCGTTGACTGAGGGGACAGACTCGTCCATAAGCGGATACGACTTGATGAAAGTCAGGGTCTCGTCTGGAAAGGTGGTGGAGGACTTATAAGTGACTGCAGAGCCTTCACCTGCACAGCTGCCTGGCCTGTGCAATAACAGTAAAAAAACGAAAAAACAAAAACAAGACATAAATCCCGTTCAACAAGCACAGATGCAAAAACACTTGCAACCCATTTGTTTTTCCAAGACGAGCTGCAGGGAGAACAGGTGCCATATGTGTCTGTTTTGCTTTATTATTTTATATTTTCCACAGACGTCTGAGCAGAATAATAACAACCGCTGCAAAAACTCTTTTGTCAAACACACATAAACATGCTGTAGAAAAGTGACAGTTTGCAGTTTAAAGACGCATTACTCACCTCGGCTTTGGAACTTGCTCTTCTAGAACAGGTGTCCATGCTGACTCACTGTTTCTCTGCTCCTTGAATTTTCCATTAAAGGCCTTCTCTATATCGTCCATGTAAAAACCGCAGACCGCAGAGCCAGTGATGCTGTTCAGCAAGCCCCAAAGGAAGGAAACATTGAGATGATCGAAGTGTAGGTCTGAAGGTCAGCAACTTGTTACTAATTTCCAATGAAGGTTCTTTTCTTTTTTTAATAAAACATACATTTAATTTCAGCACACCTGCTATCATGTATAGGAGAGGTTTAATAAAAGCGAATGCCACCTAAATATATCACTAGGCAATATCTGGATAGAGTCTGACTAAATGCTGCTAAGAAACTAAACGCATGTTGGGAGAAAGCTGAGGGTTTAGACATTTAGTGCACTCATCTCTATGCTCTGTATTTATCCGTTTTAGGGTCCATATTTATGCATAGCCTTATAATGTAAGAAATGGTCTCAAATGTTAAACCCTGACTTGATGCTCCAACTATCATCCCAAAATACAGCACCCTTCATACTTACTAGCACAACTAGTTAAGATGTGGAAAAGACTTAAAATAAATTAACCTGTTATTGCAAACTCCATGCAGAAAGACCCCCGTCCGGGAATCGAACCCAGGACCTTCTTGCTGCAAGGCAACAGTGCTACCAACTGCGCCTCTGTGCAGCCCAAATTCTATTCTATTCTATTTTAGTGGCTTCTGGAAATACCAGGACATTCTCAATAAACCACTGGTGGTCTCAGCCAGAAAACTGAAGAAAAAAAACATGGATCCAAAACATATGGCCAAGCCAATACTGGATTAATTTTACCAGATGAACTAAACTTTTTTCCTATTGCTTTTTCAGTCCCTACACATAAATTCTGTATAAAACATCTGGGGTAAACTGAAGGTAAGAGTGGATAAGAGATGTTCCAGAGAGATTGTGCAGAGAAGAGATCCCTCTTTCTGTATACTCCAACCTTGGCAAAAAGAGGTTGAAAGAATTAAAAGAAGGGTGGCAAATAGCTTTGCCATTTGTGGAGATTTGGTAAAAAAAAAGAAAGATCTAATATGCTGTCAATACCAACAAATTTAAACTGAATGGGAATTTAAACAACAAACTTCATTGTAAAGTAAAATTAGCTGCTTTAGTCTTCCAATGTCTTCATCCAACCCTTCAGTAAGGGTGGAGAACCAGAGCTGCTTGAATAACTGATTGCACGGTAAGGTTGTTACTGATGCACGACAGATGTATCTAAAGTGAGGATCTTAATTCAGATATACACAAAATAACCTTAAATAATTACTTAACCATAACTGTAATTAAAAGGTGCTGCTGTGGAGAATCCATGGATCCTGGGACCAAAAAAATGTAAATATTTCTCTCAGTATCTGCATTTGTTCAACATTCGCATGGCCATAACACAGCAGTACATATACGGTATATCAGTGGTATGACTTTCCATTAGAAAGATCTGGGTATTGGCTTAACAAAGTCACATCCAGATAATCTTCCTTATCCTCACCTGTTTGCTTGTGTGGTAAAAACTCCAAGGACAGTAGGCCGGTGGTTTATCTGGAGGACATTGGTCAACGACTGCAGAACATCAAAGTAAAAGAAAGAATCTCCAGGTACGGAGCAGTTTAGCCGGGCTTTCAGGAAAGATGTCCAGTAACGTTCTAGGACCCTCGGTGAACCCCCGTTGTCATTCTTACACACTCGTGCAACCCTGGAGAAAACGACCTGAGGAGGCAGGAGTGAAAAAATACTTTACCTCAAAAAGATGCTTTAAAAGCCAACACAGCCAGGCAAAGCCAACGAGGAACAGAGAACCACAGTTAAAAATGTGGTCTGCATGACAAGCGAGGCTGTTGTTCGAGTTTATTCTGCTCAGAAGAAAGCTCATGATCCCCCTCACCTTGCCGAGGGTGGTGTACTCCACTGCAATCTCGCTGAAGAAAAAGTACACGTAATTCCCATACTCAATAGCGTGGAGAAAATGGGGTTCTAAAGATGGAGAAAAAGACATATCATAAACACACTTTGAATTATGGCTTATTTAAAATACAGTTCAGCTTCATGAGCAGTCTGGAAGTGAATGTGGTAAACACAGGGTTCAAAGAAAACTGTCTCTTGGGTGTGCAACTCCAAATTTGCATATTGGGAGAGAGACAGAAGAAGAAACAGTCAACAGAAAACTACTAACTACTGAAAGAGCACAGATGGTCCAGGATCAACGGTCACTGATATCATTATAATCTGTTCGAGTTAAAAAAGCAGCAACCTGACACAGCACTTTTTCTTACTTGTTTATCCATATTCAAGTTTTTTCAAAGTGTCCTAAATAAAATAATTTTGATTTAATATTGTTTTAGATTTTAACATTTGTTACTGCATTTTAAGTCTGTAAAGTAACTGAGGTCCAAAAGTCAATAATCACAACTAATGTTCTTAACTAGGTATTACAGTCAACCCTCTGGATCCAGTCAGGTCTGAAAATATGGTTTCTGAATATGAATGGATTCCAGATCTCCCAGGACAGTGTTTTTCAAAAGTGGTGGAGGAAGAGCTATTTTCTTCCAGGGTATTTTTAGACATGTAAGGAAAAGTACAAGACATCTGTGTATGGCATCATCCAAACAAAGCTGTTGCATCTGACAGCCATAAATCTGTACAATAATGATGTTACGACAGATTTTCATTACATTGTTAAGCACGGGTGGAAGGGGCAAAAAATATCTATGGAGAATCCTTGTTAAGCACGATAAAGATGATGATGCCTGAGATGTCGGTGCAGCAAAAACGTGATACGAGTTATGTTAATTATTAGTTGCTCTACATTTATAGGGCTGCACGGTAGAGCAGTTGGTAGCACTGTTGCCTTGAAAGTTAGAAGGTCCTGGGTTTGATTCCCGGTCGGGGGTCTTTCTGCATGGAGTTTGCATTTTCTCCCCATGCATGCGTGGGATCTCTCTGGGTACTTTATCCCACAGTCCAAAAACATGACTTTTAGGTTAATTGGTTTCTCTAAAATGCAATTAGATGTAAATGGCTATGTGCATACTTGTTTATCTTTTGTGTCTCTGTGATGTCCTGCGATGGACTGGCAACTTGTCCAGGGTGTACCCTGCCTCTCACCCGTAGACTGCTAGAGATAGGCAATAGCACCCCCAACAACCCCGTATAGAGGAAGCAGGTATAGAAAATGGATGGATGTTCATTTATAGTTCACCATTAAGCTCTTCCAGCAGGTGTTTTTAAATAGAATTAATGCCTTTGTTTGTCAAACTATGATTTTGGGGGCTGAAGAATTTACTTTTGATTTATTTATTTTCAGAAGGGAAATTTAGTTCTAAATACAAACTTTTAAGCTATATTTCACCATTTTAAATTAAATATTTTATTTGGAAGGGTGATTGTACTCAGAAATCACAATATCATTATTATAAATAAAGATTGTTAAAGTAGTCTGTAACATTATTGATAGGTTGTCAGGGAAACCAGGACCAAAAGATAGAAATATAGCATGCAGATGCATAAGTACATTATTCAGGGTTGATGCTATTTTAATAAGTGAGATGTACAATCACTTCACCCTTTAGAAAAATGATCATACTTTACATTCTGGAGATTTTTTTTGCTCAGGCAGGCAACTTTGTAGAAATATTACACAAGTACAAATTAAACAGTAGAGAATTAATCAGCAACCGGCAATTGTGAAAATATCCAGTCATCCCATCAAATAAGGCCCATTGTTCTCAAAGTTTCTCCAACCTGGTTCCACAAAAGAGCTTATTGAGCAGCAACAACCTTTGTCAGTCCTGAAAATTATTTACAGATTTGGACTGATGTTTTTGACAAATGGAAGAAATGGAATGTGACTGGGTCATTTTACATCAGCCTTAAAGCACATTCGGATGATTACCTCTGAGCCACTTGGAGTCATACTTGACTGTACGCAGAACAGGACTACTTTCTCCCAGACTTCTATAAATGACTGCATCGCTGGCCAAGAAGTCCGTCATTGTTGCTGAGTAGAAGTCACCACCTGAAGGACACAGAAAATTAAAAAAGCAGTCACTAAGATGCGTTGTCAGAAAGGACAATTAGAAATGAAAACTGGCTTGGCTTGAAAAGTTTATTTTGGTCAGAGATTAGTTTATTAAAGGAGGCTGAGTAGAACAGATGTTGGTGAACATGCCAGTCTGAATAGCAGTGAGTGGGAACTCTGTACAAATATAAGTGAAAACCTGGCAGCTTTCAAGAGCTGCTTTGGTTCTTGCTTCTTCCCTGAGTTTGACCCCAGAGTGCCCAGGGTGTATCACCAGCTAACTTCTCTGCTAACATTAGCAAAGAAACTGTAAATCCAGTCACAAATCAGGACTGAAAGGAGGTAACTATAAATTACACCCATTTAAGAGCCAAACACCACTTTCAGCCATACAAACCTGACATAACATATTCTCTTAGTTTAAGTAATGATGCACTCTGTATTGTATTTTTATCTTCTTCTTTATTATTGTGTTTTAAAGCATAACTTATAGGTGTGGCAAGATCCCATGATAATAAAATCTTACAATATTTGTCATTAAGAAGAAATCTGTCTGGCTATGCACAATCCAATCACTCTACTGTTATTGATCAAACCTGAACTACATGATTTACAGCACATAAAGGTTCTTTATTGGTGAAAATACAAAAACGATAACAGGACAACTGTAACATCCATTCAGGCAAAACAGACAAAAAATAGCACTCTGGTACTATCACTGAAATTTTAATAATGTTCAGTCAGTCAGTCATTTTCTACCGCTTATTCCATAGTGGGTCGCGGGGGAGCTGGTGTCTATCTCCAGCAGTCTATGGGCGCGAGGTGGGGTACACCCTGGACAAGTCGCCAGTCCATCGCAGGGCTTAATAATGTTCATTTAAAAGAAAAAAAAACAATTCAATAATTTCAATGCAGTTTTATGTTTAAGATGCAAACCTTAAGATGGCACGTGATTCTCAGTGTCCAATTCAGCTCTAAACTAAAGGGTAAATTCATGTTTTTTTAAGAATCTGATTTTGTTTCTGATTTTGTTTAATTGCTAAATTGTATAAACCAACACTAAATAGAGAATTATTTAAGCGCAGTTTGAGATGTATAAAACTTTTGCTATTTTTGTGAAAGCACAGAAATATTTTTTTACTGTTATTTTTGGCATTCAGACCATCTTATATGGGGCATGAAAATCACAGTACATACAGTTATTTACACTGATTTCAGATCTTTATGAAACAAAACAGCAAAAAATGGTATTCACAGTTTTCATACCCCATTCAGCCCGGCAAACTCACCATGGTTGAGCTATGAGTTGCTTTTTTGTTTTTTGCTTAATCGCAAATAAATCAGACATAGTAACAGTTACAATAGTGCTTCCACTTGAAAAATATTCTTTTAAGTCTTACCTTTACACAGGTACCAACAGTTTACATGTAGACCTCATAACTGTGGAGCTTGATTTATTTAAGTTATGTAATTCCAGGCAGAAATTGCTCTAAAACCCTTCCGGGTTTAACAGATTAAGAATATTGTGAATGCCTGGGGCTACTTAGTTTTGATAGGCACATCAAAACCAAAAGCCATGTCATTATTTCAAAGGCTTTATAAGACTGCTGTCATTTTTAGAAGTTTGTGGGTTTCTAATGGGCATCTCAAAATGCCACAGTAAAAGTTCCATATGCATCAATAAATACATGATGCTAGTCATTGAAATGTACAATCTCCTTTCTTGATATCATATGAAACATCTATGATGCATATAGTACTGTATAGTTGAGAGGGGGAGGGGCTGCATTGAAGTCGGGTCAAACTCAAAATACCCACAACCCTAAATTTCAGAAGAATAGTTGGGAGCAAATTCAAGGTTTCTGCATTTTCTAAGTAGTTCCTGAAATTTTTTAAACAAACAAAACAAAAACAATATTATGACATGTCTTGTTACCAGTCTGATCTGAACAATTATTATCTAACAAACCAAACAGCCACAGTGGAAGTTTATTCTTTGAAGGCTTCTTTTGAAAGAAAGCTATTAAAAGTAATGGTCACTTTGCGTTTCTGACCTGCAAAAAGGCCGACATTAGACTGGCGGGACTCAAATGGACATCGCGCCTGCCCCACCACCTCCTCGCCTTCCTGCTCCAGCGTCGACATCTTAAACAGAAAGAAAGCATAATTAGACAATATACTAAGCTTTAAGCCTAAGGGACATAAAGCAAAAACATCTGCTAGGCACTGTCTTGTGGCTGTAGCACTGATGGCAAAAATCAATTTATCCAATATATAAGGAATCTAAAAAAATGTGGCAAAAAATGTAGCTGAATGTGAAGGATGAGTACTAAATCAATCTGTGATAGTAAAAAGCAAAACATGCACCATAAAGATTAGCTTTATTTGATGCATTATATGTGGGTCATTTCCATAAAAGCAGTGTGTGAAGGTCCCGCTGCTCAGGCAGACAGGGCAGTTTATCTCCCAGCAACAGATATTAGGCTGCTACTTTCCAACCTGCTGTTAACAAGGTTGTAAACCTCGGAGACGACAATGCATGAATCGCAGCAGTCTGTATATGTTTGTGTGTTGTAAAAGCTGAACGAACGTAGAGCAGCTTTGATGCCCTTTGTAGCAGTAAGGTGAAAAAAATATACACATATAGCACATTAATAGGGCCATTAACACGTTGGCTTGGTTTGTGTCATGTTAATCTGATTGATACATTTGTGTAATTATTGTTATTCTGCCTGCAGACTAAAATGATTAATTGATACTTTACTGGATACAAAGGTTATGTGTATGCATTAAACACCAACGCTTGTAAAAAAAAAAAACACAAATAAAAACAGCAGAGGCATTGTCAGTACTGATGTTTAAACTTGGTGCAATACATAACTGTGATCTGATGAAGTATTTCAAGTCACTGTTTTGGTATATGTAATTATATGTAATTAGACATAGTTTAACGTAAACTAGTTTTGCTGTATCGACCTCAAAATACAACATTTGTAATCTATGCTCTTCTTAAACACCCATAAGGATGTATACAAAACTTAAAACAGATGAAATCCAAGACAAGATCTTCACCTTCATCTCTGTGCAGCTTTAAGAATTCCAACTGCGTTGCCAGCTTGAGTTGCTGTTGTGATGAAAAAACATACTGCGCTATTTCCAATTTTATAGTACTCTGCTCCACTGAAGCATCAAAGGCAAACTTTGATTGGATTTGTTGAGCTTTTCACAAAAACATGTCTCAAAGTTGCAGAAATGAAACAAAATGTATTCAACAGATTTTCCTAATGCTTGAATCCAATGTTCGAGATGTAGCAACAGCTAAATGGAAATTCTAGATTTCCATAAACATTTTCTGAACTACAATAACTGCAATATCGGTTTTGTCTGTGCAGAGCTGCTTTACTGCAGATGACAGAGACTTTAAGGAGCTGGTGTCTACATCTTTCAATCTAATCTAACAAACATATCCAATTTGAGTGTTATACTAATACAAACACAGCGCCTTTCAAAATCATTTATACTCCTTGAACTTTACCAAATTTTATTACATTCTAAATCCAGATTTCACATTAATTAATTGGACCAACATCAACCAAAGTAGAGCGTAATTCTAAAGTGAAAGGAAAACGATATCAAAGCCATGTAAAAATATTCAGAGAAAGCATGGTGTGCACTGTTGAGGCTTTCTTTGGGATTACTGCATTCTGCAGAGCTAATTATAAGCATTGATGTATTCCACAAAATAAACTCCAGCAATTTTCAGAAAGTTCGGAGAAATATTTAAACAAAGACGGCAGAAAGAATAACAAACAAGGCTTTACCATTTAGACTGCGATCTGCCCCCTTTTTTTCCTTCTTATTGAAACAGAAATCATCTGTATTATTCTGACTTCTCAATGGTTCAGGGTTTAATTAAGTAAAAACTAAATTGAGAAATCAGAACTGATAGTTTTGCACATTGTGAAGAGACTGCAGGGTCACTATCCACAGCACAGAGGAAGACAGACGGTTGCAATGCTTTAAGATTTAGTTTTATCATTAATACATGCTGACGACAGTCTTTCTGATGTCTACACACCAGCTGTCTCAGCAGCCTGGGCTTATTCATAAACAGGCATCCACTCATGTCTTTCACGGCCACACACATCTGATTCAATACTACACTGTCATACACATTTTTCTTTTTGCAACGTTTCAGGATCAGCTTCTTTGTTATGATTTATATTTCTTCCCACTTTCTCCAGCTGTCTGAACACTCTCCTCCTTTTTCAGATGGGGGAAACAGATGAGCAGTGTGAGGCGAGAGGATGTTTTGGTAAAACTGTACATCAACCACTCTTTTTCTAAAGGGAGTCTGTGGCAGGAAGATGATAACGTTTGAATGTAGGTCGAAGCGCAACCCTTTAAACATTTTACATCAACTTCTCTGCAGGACCGCTGGCACATCTGAGCCAGAGTTTGATTTTGGAGAACATTCAGGTAATGTCAGCCTTTGGAGAAGCTCTGCTTACTTTATAATCCCTCAGACTGCTCTGGGAATCGGATCAAAACTATGAAATATTGACACATTGAACTCAAAAACTCGGTAGAAAAAGTGGAAGAATAAAACAAAGTCTCTTAAAAAGTTTAAAGGTTTAAATTGTCTTTTTAAAAAAAAATTAAGTTACAACCTATCAAAGAGCATGGGAATTTAAGGATGAAAATCAATGAGACATTAATCACATTGTGTGCTGTGAAAGAAGTTAAAAGTTTATTATACTGTTTGAAGTCTTATCATGATATGAATTTTGAAATATTGTGACAACGATAAATTTCAATTAACTATGTTTGAAAACTCCAAAGACTGGCTGTATTGTTGGGATTGATACTTTTACTATTTTTTCCACTATTTGTTCCATAAGGGCATCAATAAATATCAAGAAATTCAAAACTATGATTAAATGCAGGTACTTTGTGCAGTTTAGAGATGCACATCACACTTCTTTATGTAATACGTGTCCTGAAGAAGCCTATTTCAGAATGGTTATGCTTTTTAAAAGCAGTATTTGTGTTTGTGGTGCTATGACAGCTGTGACATGCAGTCACAGCTGTCATAGCACCCTAAAAACGTCTGATGAAAGAGGTTACAATTGTCTTATTATTATTTTTTAATTGTTATTACAATAGAACCACAAAACATCATTATAACATTTTAAGTTCATATCGCCCACCCCTAGTTGAAAGGACCACATTATTTTATTTTTCCACCAAAGCAGATCCATTGCTAAACAGGACTGGCTCTACAGCCGGTTCTTACATGGTACTATAAAAACAGCAAAGAACTGGAGTAGGTTATTTTAATGAAAAGAAAGCCAACTTGGAGCTAATTCATTACAACACTAAAATGTTTCTTCATCCTCCCTCTGTTGTGCTGTGAAGACTGTTCTTCTACACACATCACATCATTTATATCAAACTAATGTCTCAATATCACCATCTTAGTTTATAAACTGCTCTAAACAACCTTCGGCATTTGTAAGCACACTTTGTAGTCTCAAACTAAGTTTCTGATCTCTTGGATCGGTGTTTCACCAAAGTGCTGCAAACCGGGACTACAGCAGAAACAGTTTAAAGGAGGATTTATTTACACCAACAGTGTTTAGAAATGAACTCACAAACTGTGTACATAGATTCTGGTGTAAATACTGATACTGAGCACAAGTCTGTGTGGTGCATTGACCTATATAAATTCAATAGTGTGTGATAGTAACCCTCCAGAGACCACTGGGACCTTACTGAGTCCAATACCAAGCACCAATCTGTGTTTATAAATTATATTTGGTGTTTTTCTTGATAAAATATGTAGTCCGATTATGAATACAGGGCAAAAAAAGTCAAGGAAAATGTTCAAAAATGCATAAAAACGTAAAAAATCTGGTTAGTGCTGAATCTAAGTAAACATTTAAGATTTGAAATTGAAAAAAGTTTTTTATAGCACTGCTGTGACCCATTTGGATCAGAAGGGTGCTAAGTCTGAATTTTGCAGGGAGGACACTCATTATAGGGTTAGATGAGGGAGAACTTGACACAGTGAGGGTTTGTTCGTTAGATGCATATGCAACATCTTATTAATGTTTAAGCTCAGTCTGGTCATAAATTAGGCCATTAAAAACAATCTAGCTAGAGAGTTTTCATAGATCTAATATTTTAATTAGGACCGAGCAGCGAAGCGCAGTAAAGGTCTGCAGTAATTGGATTGTTTCTTCTTCTTATTATTCATCCGGGAAATAAATTGCCTTTTTGGCGGCTTTAACATATTCATAGTCACCCGAAATTGTCCCTTGCGTCAAATTTTTGTATTTTAATGGAATTGAAAATGGGCGTGGCCAAATGGCTCTGCAGCACCCCCCTAAACTGAGATAGGCCAACTGGAATGTCCTACAGATTTGAAATTGGGTAGATAGGTAGATCCCTCCAAACCATGAAAAAATGTCTCTTGGAGGTATGCCCTAAAACCAACAGGAAGTCGGCCATTCTGGGTCAAAGGGTCATTTTTGTCCGCTTTTGACTTTTCATACATGTTGAACTTTAACGAACTCCTGCTAGGGATTTTGGGCTATTGGCTTCATATTTGGTCAATATGCACAAAATCGTGAGTTTTTGAGCATTTTGAAGGGGTGCGGCCAGGCCTCAAATTTTGCCTTCTCGCCAAACATTTTGAACAGGTATGACTTTCATGTAGATAGGCTTAACTAGACCAAGCATGGTATGATTGATCCCTTTCAGGTGACCAACAATCCTATGTGGTCACATGATGAGTTCATCAAAGCCACGCTCCGTGAGAACAGAAAGTCACTTTTCTCACTTGAAAAGGATCCTCTCTCACCCTCTTGACCCAATCAATTTGAAAGTGTGTCAGAACACAGATAACAAGTTGGTCTGACTTCATTTGGAACACAGAGACTGTACGCTGGAGGGTGTGGCCGTGGCGGCGTGGCGAAGTGAGACATCACGTCATGGCCATACATTTGGCTCTAATTACCACATATATTATCTGATCTGCATCAAATTCAATATGATTGATCCTAGTCCATTCCCCAAAAGAGACCTAGTGAAATATTTGGTGGGCGTGGCCTAATTCCTTCACAGCGCCCCCTAGAAGATTTTAAAAAATCAGCACCAAGCCATGCTTGGTCCAAAGATTATGATATTCTGTTTACAAGTTCTCAGCACCTACAAAAAAAGTCTGTTGGAGCCTTGGTCCAAACTGCACAGGATGTCAGCAATTTTGGATTGAAGTTACGATTTTGACCCCATTTTGGCAATCTCTAGCCTCCGTATCTGAGCAAACTCCTTCTAAAGCTTTTGACTTAGAGACTTGACACTGAGACTTGATCCCACCCCTCTTTCCCCCTAGATGAGGTGCAAATGTTTACTTGAAGAAGAATTGTGTAAATATGTGAGTGTGACCATTTATCAAGAAAATGCTCCAATCCATCTCATTTTAGGTTTTCGTTCAATTTGTGGCATTTATTAAACACATCACCTTTTATTCCATGCCTTCAGCATTTACAGCTGTGTTGTCTCAGAGCCTGTGGGCTTGGTACTTCATGAGAGATGGCTGCAAACTACTGAGATTAATAGACAATGCTTGGACAAAAATCTTCAAAAGATAAAGATGGAAGATCAGCGTTACTCCTGCAGTTGCAGGGCTTAAGATGGAACTCCAAGGGTATGAATATAAAGAACATTTTGAGAATATAAACAGAATTCCTGAATGTAAAAATTTATCTGAATATACTGTATATGTATTTTGCAACTAATATATAAGTTTTATGCTACTGATGGAGGTATGTTTCTAGTTCTGATGTGATATGTGATTTATATATAAAATAAAACAACTATAAAACAATAAGTAGAGGTGTTATTTTTAGTGAAGAATATCGAGCAATGTGTATAAAGTTGGCAAAAGAGTTTTAGCAAACAAGTTAGACTTTAATATTCAAGCACACACATACAAGGGATTTTTTTACCCTTATGGGGACTTTGCATTGCCTTCCATTCATTTTTCATTTATGTACTGGGCCTAACCCTGACCCTTACCCTAAACCTAACCATTACTAGTATATACCTAACCCTAAACTTAATTTACAACTTAGTCCAAAACCTAACCCCTAACAACAGCATTTTCCTCCATGGGCACCACAAGGTCCCTCACAACGTAGTGTACTTTCAGAAAATGGGTCTTGTCATGTAACATGTAAAACTCACTTATATTTAAATAGTGTTTCATTTTCTGATGAGGACAATTTCTCTACAGTAAACTAGGTGGAAGTTACTTTAAAAAAGTGTCAAAGGAGGAACAAAGGAGGAAGGTGAGCTCAAATCAACGCATGGTCGTTATGAAACTTCACATGGCCAGCATTTTATTTTCCAACCCAAAATACATTTGGGTAGGAAGCAACTAAAACTGCACATTAGTTTCACACATAAATATTCTGAAGTTGTGTGTTTAAAACAATCCTAAATCCATTTGGTAACATTCCTTTTAACATCCAGGAGTCACCAATTGTCATTGCTTTTAACATTTTAATGTGGATCACTTGCTGTGCTCATAGGTGAATCCACTGAGAAGGTGGGGGAATAAAACTTCAAACTGGGAGTATTTCAGCTGTTTTTGGTTTTCAGACTCCTCTGCACTGTCAGATTTATTGTGCTGCAGGACTTGTACTCCCTCCTCCTCTAATGCTCAAGCATGATCACAGTCAGACTTGTGATGTCATCTCTAAGCCTCGAATGCAACGTCAGTTGGTTTTCATCCAACAACTATCAAACTTTAGGAGTTTTTGCAAAAGGAAACCATTTAGGAACGATCCAAAACAAAAGCAAGTTTACTTAATTTACCCAGCAGCGTCTATGATTTATTGCTTGCATGATGACTGTTAAATAAAGACGAGGTGAAACTGGAGCTTCCCAGCTGGCACAAGCTTGTTTTTCTCACTCCTCCTTTTTTCTCATCCTCCGTCCTTTTCCACCCTCATCTTCAATGTATCAGAGGTGTGAAAGGAGCAACCATCAGCGTATTCTGTGTTCTGTCAACAGATTGCTTCTAACTGTGTCTTGTTGAGCCAACATATTTTTTCAGCAACATAAAATGCAAAACATTTGACCATGTAAAACACAAATATGACACACACAGTGAGCTCAGTGCTGAGATTTCTTTTAACGTTGTTTTTGCTTTTGTTGCTCAGGTCTCCCAAACTATCAAGATATTCTCGGTAAAGAGGGAGAATGTTCAAGCTGTTTAATCCCATCATGATAAAACAACTGTTAGGTGAAAAACAAAAATATTGCCTTGTTCCTTTCTGAGCTTTAAGTAGAGTTTCTTATAAACTAATGGTAATGTAATGTGCCTATAGCTTTTGGATAGCAGATGTTATGAATGCCTTTAAAACTCTGTATAATAAACATACAAAATGGTAAAATGGTAAATGATCTTTGCAGGGGAAAAGCACAAGACCCACTTCCTCTTCTTCTTGTTTAATGGGGGTTGGCTAACAACTTACAGGCGTATTACCCACACTAACAGGTAAGGAGTGTAACAGCTGCATTAAGGGTTTTGAATTCGTACTTGTAAATTTGTGATTCGTACTTGTATTGTTGCAAAGTTGTAACTTAGTAACTTGTATTTGTAACTTCTAAACTTGTATTCTCACAGATGAAACATCTGACGTCACATGTATGTAACAGTTGACAAAAAGCACAAATACAAATCTTAAATTTATTTCATGCTTATTTACTTACATTTACAAATTTAGACGCCAATGCATACATTTCTTTGACAGTTATCTAACCCCATAGTTGAGCCTGAATGAGGTGCGTCCAAACAGCAACAATGAAGTAAAGACGGCACAGGCGATACAAACGCAAACACAGGCTAACTATAAATTCTTACAACTTAACTTATTACACACTTGAGAAAGCAACATGATGTGAATGTGGCGGTCTGCCTGTAAGCCAGATTTGCCTGAGGGTCGGACCTGTCTTTGACGAAGAGCTTCAAAAGAGGTGAGCAACTGTTGTCCTGTCCTTAAAAACAGTTCTGTTGATTTTCTTAAGATAGCTACAGATGCCATCACCTTCTTTAATGATATTCTTCCTTTCAGTGTTAATGAGAACAGGGCTTTCAATACTTCTTCCATGTTTTTACTCAGTTTTTTGTATTAGCTCCAAGTCTCAGAAGAGCCTTGGAACAAAACCTTTCACACAGCTGAGCTACCTTACTGTTATTACAGTTCATTTTCATATGTGATGCTGGCGCATGTTTGAAGCCAAATTGAATGTTTAATAGTTTAAAAAGCAAGAACTAAAGAAACTAAACAGCCTTCATGCTTTATGATATTGAGAATCCATTTGCTGCTCACTGCTGTGTTACTGAATGAATGTTAATCACAGCTGCAGCTTGGTTTTACAGTTTTAAGCCTCAGTGTTTTGTTTTTCTAAGTCAGGTCTTGTAAACACACAGCAGAATTAGTAGACAAGACCTGTTTGTGAAACGGTTGATGAACATTCCAACGTACCATCAAGGACAATGGCCTCTGGGACGGTGCTTCATGGATTTACTTGCACACACACATGCTCAAGATAAACATATGCACCCCCTCACACCACCTTCACCGTTCCTGACATGATGTTGTTTTGTAAACTTGTTGCTTCTTTGTGCTGAGGTTTTTTGCAATCTCAAACTGTATCCTGCTAAGGATAAAGTGTGAAATATGATTTTTTTCCCTCTACTTACCTAATNTACTTACCTAATGTGGCCTCTTTTCTCATCTAGCAAGGGCAGCACCTGTGAGTGGGCAGCAAAGCCTCGGTGACCCGTCCCCCCCTTGTCTTGTGTCATGATGTATGTTTGGATGGGTTGTACTGGACCTCTAATTTCCCCTCGGGGATCAATAAAGTATCTTTGAATTGAATTGAATTGAATTGAAAAGAAAAATGTTTCATTAAGATAATTAATTAAATATATTCAACTGTATAGTATAATTTCTTTACTTGGTGTTGTCACATTATATCAAATTAAATTGCCCTGTTTGCCTTAAAATAAGTGAACCAACTAGATTTTGATAGAGGAGTTAGGGTCACATCGTTCTGTTGTGTAGGAATTATATCGTTGGCAGTGTATCAAGATACAGATCGTATAGGCCACAGACCAGAGATGCACAAGCCTAGCTGGTGACAAATAAACAAAAACAAGCAGTTTGTGATGTGGCAGACTGGAATAGTAAGATTGTATTATCAGTTTGCAGCAATTGTTCCAACTCAAATTACTATGGAAATTCCCATGGCTTGGTTGATGCTTTTCATTAAGAGATTCGAGCTGAAAGATTATTTTTATTTCCTGCTGGGACAGAACATTCTTCATTACTGCTGCCAACACTGATGTTCCCATGTAAATTTAACAAAAGTAATGCAGATTCTTTAAAAGCAATTGGACAGCCAACATGCATCCAAACCGGACACTTTAAATCGCATTCCAACCTCAGCCTCGTTACTATTACAGAGGTGAGTGCACGCTTCACCAGGGGTGTGCAATTAACTTTTTGAAAAGGCAACATGAGCAGTTTTGAAATTTATGGTATTCTTTGACGTCTGAGTCGAATTCTCCAAAAAACAAATCCAAACTGGCTCGATAAAAATGCTTTTAAATCTACGTCCTAATCTCAAAAAATTGCTTGTCTGCAGCACAATTTACTAAAGCCAACTGATCAACATCAACCTTGTTGCTAACAACTATTCTCACTGTGTAGTGTCAATGCTTACTTGCCCCTGAGGCAATAGTAGGTCTTTACCAGTTCGCTTCCTAAATCTTTATATTTTTGGGCTGTTCTGCAGAGGAAATGCAGCCCTGGCGAGTAGCTTTAAAAGATGTTCTCATGCTGAAAGTGTAAAGCTAAAACCTTGTGCATTATTTTGGTGCTTCTTCCCATGTCTAAGACATATATTGTGTCTGTGATCTGCATCCAACTGACAGCATGCAAGGACACTGCCACACACACAGTGTCTTATTATAGTCCCAAAACAGTCACATATCTGTAATTAAGGCCAAAAGCATACGACAAAGCAATGACCTACCTTATAGTTACGGCAGGTGGGATTGAAGGCATTAGTGCCACAGGCAAAGAGAGTCTCATCATTGCGTGGTACCAGAACTTTAATGTAGTTGTAACATTCATCCTGTCAGGAGGGAAAGAGCTCAGTGTGATTGCAAAGAAACACGGAAATCAAAAGAGGAGATTTAGCAGGTTACTGTTGGACACAAACAATTTTCCTGTTTTATAGTCATTATTCTAATCCCTAGAGAGATTTCTTAGACAGGCCTTAGTGCAAACCCTCACTGTGGTGAAAACACAGGTATGGACCAAAGAGGACTGCAGGAGAAATAACACCAACAGCACAAGCAAAGATGGAAATATATTTCTCTGGATGAGGATACTCACGCTGTTCTTCCCTCTCACAGTGCACTTCGCCACATCCTTTGTCTTCCAAGTCAGTTTCTGAAAAACGACAAGACAGCCAACTGTCAGCTCAAAGACGAGACTCGTTCTCACCATCTCAGCTTCTGTCGCTCCAAGTCGTTCAAGTGCCATTACGGGACCGCTGTGATAAGAATCTCATTAATTTCAATAAAACTGTTGTGGAGAAAAACAAACAGGGAAGTATCAGGGACCCCTGCAGTGCCTGAGCGCCTCATCAGTGGGCAGCCAAACACTGTGGCTTCTCAGAGATAAAAATCACTCGGAGATAAGAGCGGATCTGTGAGGCTGGGCGCACATGAGAAACAAAGGACCACAGAAAGAAAGCTCAGATCACTTCACTGCCTATATGAAGAGGAGTCAATTAATCCCAATTAACCTACTGGCAAAAAAAAAAACAAAACCCTGCCCTCCATCTGCAGACATGAAAACAACTCACACTTTCTGTTTCACAGCCTCATACCTGCTGAAATAGTACAAAAAAGATCCAGCAAGTTGTTAACAAGCTTTGCCAGCTGAAGGATTAATGTGTTCCTCCTCGCTGTCGACTAATTTACAGATAAAATTCTCCCAAACCTTCCCCATACCTTGGAGAAATCGAACAGTCGTCTACATGTCTGTCTCAATTATGCTCCATTTCTGCCAACATCACAACAATATATGATCAGACAGCAGCTTTCTGTCTGCCTCAGTGACATGATGTGGTATGCTAGAACAGCCTCCAACCATTAACAGTCATTCCCAGTCTACAAGTAGGGACCTGTTAAAACCTCTTCTGCTCAGCCTTCACACTTTCTAAACATTCCTGAACTTTTCCTAAGATAAATCCAAATCTGGTTTCTTGCAATCAGTTCAAATGTACTACAGTTAATTATCCGCCAGGATGCAAGTTAACAAATATAATTATTGTGTTTTTTTGTGTATTTGGACAAAATTTGTCGAAAAGTTAAACTAATTGCCTTTGCCATTCTAGTGGGAATAACTCACCTTATGTTTGTTAGGGTTAGGGTTATTTTAAATAAAATGCTTTTATTTAAAATAAAATCCCACAACCAGCACATTAAATGCTGTAGATTATTAAAACAATTATAAGTAAAATAACAACACTTTTAGCTAGTTATTGTCAACACCTTCAGATGTCATTCTGCCTTCCTTTTGCTCGGGAATGTCTTCATAAATTATGTATATAAAAAGATAAAACCTCCCAAATCTGACATATAATTAAAATTATTTGCAAGTTATATTCTAAAGTCTTTGTATAGTAAATTTTTGTAAATGACCCCTGATTGAACAAAAATAACTTAATGCTTGCTTAGGCTATTTAAAGACAGACCTGAGAGGACTTAGAAATAAATACATAAAATATTTTATATAATTTATTAAAGGATTGCAATAAACAGAGGAATGCTTCGCTATAATCTATTGACATAAAATTAACTTGACAAAGAGTTTTCTGTTTAGGAAGGTAAGGTAAGGTAAGGTAAGTTTATTTATATAGCGCTTTTCAGTAACGAGACACTCAAAGCGCTGTACATACAATTACAATACAATCACAAAGAAAATAAACACAGATACAGACACAGAAAAAC
>JAHUTJ010050366.1:0-21570 GCA_036250325.1 Characodon lateralis
CGAGATCCCGGATACAAGCGTCTGAAATGAGCGTCCTCCGTAGGGTGGCCGGGCACTCCCTTAGAGATAGGGTGAGGAGCTCGGCCATCCGGGAGGGGCTCGGAGTAGAGCCGCTGCTCCTCCACATCGAGAGGAGCCAGTTAAGTTGGCTCAGGCATCTATACCGGATGCCTTCCTGGACGCCTTCCTCGGGAGGTGTTCCAGGCACGTCCCACCGGGAGGAGGCCCAGGGGACGGCCCAGGACACCCTCCATTTTCTGAATATGGATTGAACAAGGTCCTTTGAGATGTTGACTAAGAAACCTCTGAGGATTTCACTGAACAGATATGTTTATACTGAGATTAAATTGCATGCAGGTATACTCTGTTTACTAATTAGACTTGTGAAGGCATGCTGATTTTTACTTAGGGGTATCAGTGTAAGTGGGACAGAATTTCACTTCTGAGTTTATAAAAAATGTTGGAAACTATGAAAACTTGTCCTTCCATTTAACAAGTATGAACTACTTTTTGTTGGCCTGTCAGATAAATACCAATAAAATAAGTTAAATTTGTGGTTGTAACATGGAAAAATGTGAAAAGAGTCGAGGGGTGTGAATACGTTTGCAAGGCACTGTACATCCTGTTCTACTCTAACTCTGATTATCTATTGTGTAGGAGCAGTGAGCACACTGCCATGTTGCCCAGGGATCAGGGGATGACCAGTGAAGAAGAGGACTTAACCTTCAGAAACTAATGAGCCTCCTTATCCGTCCTGATTTGGGCTCAAAACAAGCGTCTGAAAAAGCCTTCCATGAGCAGCGTGGCTTGATTCAAGCAACTGCTCCCCTGACCTTATGTATCGACCCCTTTTGAAACATTTGAAATGGGAGCATCTGGCTTCATTTGTTCCTATCTGCGCTGTGCTGGGACCTCTTCTCTGAACACTAAAGGCCAGACCTTTGGACTGTTTGTGCCCAACGGGCACATTTGGGGCGACCCAGCTTGCCCACATTATCCTGAACACTGTGCTAGCCTGCCGCTCAGCACTGAAAATCAGCTTTGACAGCCATGACTCCTCCAACCTGATCGGACCAGTGACCCCCACCCCTTTGCAGACCTCCAGCCATAGAGTCGGTGCTGAAATCCACCACTATTACATGAGACCTCTGAACTATGTTATCCTCTAACTTGGAGAATTTTTTTTCTTTCCTATTTTAGTCTGTTTCTCCAATTGATTTAAAACGAATCACAGCAATCCTACTCACTTTTCTTGCATGCTTTCTCAGCTGTACAAATTTAAGTTTTATGCTCTTATTTCTGTCTGGTGGTACTGATCAGGTGCACAGTACCCACAGCTAGGCATCTGTTTTTCCTGGTGATTGTTCAGCTTCTCAGCTCAGATCGGCGATTGTATTCGGCTGACAAGGAGGGACACAACCACCCACACCACAATCCCTTTCTTTTTAATCAACCCCTGGAAAGGATTCTGGGATGCTAGAGAAAAACACCTGCAATAAGACGCTTCATCTGTTTACTGATTTTCTTTGAACTTCTGTTATGCATTTTATATTTAAGGCTTACGTTTTGGTTGAAAATGTTGTTACCAGAGAGCAAATACTGTTCAAATACACACCCTAAATGAGAGGAGGAAGTGTACGCGTGGTTTTTGAGGGCCTAATTGCTTTATGACATTTAAAAGGTGCTTTGTGTACTGTATCTAGAAGCTGTTAGGTCTAAAGGTTGCACCTACTGTTTCAGTGGTGTGTGATTATCCAGCATCGCTGCTCCATTATTCCTGTGTGTCTGTTATGACTTGTTTGTGCATTCAAATAATCTCTTCTGACTTCCCTCAGGGACCCCCCTCAAAACATTTTTTTATTATCTCCACAGGATAAAGAATGCTTCTGAGACTTGTTAGCTATCTTGTCGTCTTCCCATACATCAGTTATATGACCTTTCCGTTTCAAAATTGGTACAGTGTGTGTTATCTTCCAATGCCACGCCACTAAGTGAAAGACATGTCCTAACCTGCTAAATGTTGCAAATACTTACAGGGAAAGTGCTCGCATCTCTGAACAAAAAGCTAAAAAAATAGAAATATCTGCTTAAAAAAAAAAGCATCACCTTTTTATTAAAGACCTGGTATACCTCGTCACAGACACAGCAATAGGCCCTGGTACTCCTTGTGAAGCCTGCCGAGAGAGGGAGGCTTAGAGGAGGAGGATCTGGGTGCAAACGGAGCCATGAAGAGATGTAATGGACTTTACCGGGTGTTGTTTTTGTTTCTGTTGTTTTTTCTGCTGTAAATAGAAGTTAAAAAAGAGAGAATGAAGAAGTGTTTGTTTGGTAAACTATTTTTATTCTGAAAAAATAAAGACAAAATAAGGAACAACTGCAAAGGAGAGATGTCATTTTTCTGTTTGAGCACGATGACAAGTTGTTTTGAGAAGGCAGCCATCAAATGAACTGCTCCAAACTGGATCGATAGATTGGAGTGACCTACAGACACTTGAAGGAAAAACTGGTCTTTTGGTTTGTTAGACCACACTCTGAGTTATAAAATGACACGTCATTCACAAATGTGTATTTGTAAAACTGTGTTGTTCTGTTTTATCGTGGGTTTAAATTGTTTTAAAAATGTGACGGACCAGTACAAAGTAGGACATTATTTTGGGGTGAAATATTTTAGAAATATTTTAGAAATAAAAACCTGAAGTGTGTATTTGTATTCACCCTCTTCACTCTGATACCATTAAATAAAACCTCAGTTCAACCCGTTTTCAGATGTCAACTAGGTAGCAAATAGAGTCCACCTTAGGGGTGGATACAAATGCAAGTCACATTTTTGAGAAAATCTTGCAAGCAACATAACCGTTTCCTGCGACGTCACAACTATGCACACTACTTTGTGTTCGTCTGTCGTATAAAATCCCATTAAACTAACATGGCGTAAGGCCCTTCATGAGAAAACAAGATTTGCTAAGATCAGCTATGACTAAAGGTTCTAAGAAATCCTTATCAAGGTAGGTATATTTCTACTGATTCTATCCTCAAACACGAAAATCTATTTCACAAGCCTGTTGTCTTTAGTCTAAAACCTCGTAAACTAGCAGAGGTTAAGGAATATAGTTTTCTTTTAATCCCCTTCCAAGTTCTCATAGCTGCAAACCTGCATTGTATTCTCAGACAATCTAAATTTCATTAATATACTGTACATACATTTAGAGATTAACAGAATTTAACATAGTGGAAAGCACAAGAAATTTAACAATGCCCAATTTTAAAATTATTTATATTTTACATTTATTACACAGCTGCATGAGTTTCCTTCATTTGCATTAAAGTTGTGTCCAAAAGTGTTTTTAATGATGATTTGTTCGGTCTATATCATGAAGACGCATGTATAGTCAAAAGAAATTTCATAGTTTAGGTTTTTAGACTAAACAGCCACAGCTGCTTCCTTTAAAAATCAAATATTAGAAATTAAACTAATTAAATTATAAAAGAAAAATGAAATATGAAAAGCTGTTCGGTCATCTGCATCAAAAATGTGAAAAAGGTTTGAAAAATTAAATATACCATGTAAGGAATCAGAAAGGTCATGTGCATGTTTTTTTTTTTAAGATACTGCACCTGCATACTTTTAAATATGTGTACAAGACACTGAAATAAATCAATCTTCTACTGCAGTAGTACACTGAAAATATAAAGTAATCCAACTTTAATTTGAGTAAATTATTAATGGGAGATAATATTCGTTTTTATAAAATCATCAAGGCATCAAAGGTTATGTCCTTCCATTTCAAACACAAAGATGTGGAGTTTGTTAAACCCTACCTGGACTTCAGCTGGAACAGTGCACTTTGATTAGTTTTGACTAAAGGCTCTTTAGCAAAACACTTCAAGTCGGGATTTAGATGCCTTCTGCCTGGGTCTGTGTCTTCTAAAAGAACCCAGGTGACAAAGTGTGTCAAGTCACTCACTGCTGTTACACAGTGAGGTATTTGCAGGCCCATAATGGCTATATAAGGGTTAGCCAGCTTCGCAGCTTGAAGGTGTGATGTAATGATTGTGCATCATATTGATCTTTTCTTGCCGTTTCCAGACATTGGATAAGTCAGAACTTGATTCCAGCCAAGGGTAGTTTCTTCAGTAGCAGTGACGCTTGCTTGTTTCTCTTTAAAAAGATTTGGAAACCATGGCGTTATGAACTCTTCATACCAGGACATTTTAACCAAAAATCTGAAAAAATAGGTTTCCTTTGGGTCTTTTTGATGGATAATTACTAAATCACCTTTTTTCATTGCCATATAAATCCTCAGACCTAAATCCAATTAGAAACATGTGGGGTTAAGAGAATCGGTCAAAAAAGAGGATCTCTGGAGGAACAAATGGTAAATGGACTAAATATTTAGCACGTTTCCAGTCATACCGACTACTCAAAGCCCTTTACACTAAAGCCACATTCCCGGAATCGCACACACACATTAGTAGGCAACTTGGGGTTAAGTGCCTTGCACAGGGGTACAGCGACAGGTGACAGGAGGAAGCTGGAATTAAACACACATCCTTCAGATTGCACAACAAACTACTTCTCCACAAGAGAGATTGTTCAAAGAGGAATGGTCAAAATCCCACTCTCTGTAAGGTCCAACTATGCAAAATGTTATAGAAGACTAATTGCTGGCCTGTTGGCAAAAGGAGGTTGGACAAAGTATAAAAAGCAGGAGTGACAATAAGTGGTTTTGTTAAAATAAAATGTGAGATTTTCTTCCCCTCCCTTACTGAAAAAATTTACTTAAAATAAAAATTATTGTTCATAATTGCTCAGTGTTACATGATGCTACTGCAATAGAAGATTAATTTATTTTAAGCATTGTTACACATTTGTAGGTTTGCATAAAAGTGTGGAGGGTATTTTATTCAATAAAACTTTCCCTTAAGGATGCTTTTTCACATTCCTGGTTTTTTTCAAGAATTATAGTCTTTAAACTTTAATTCAAGCCAAAAGCTTGCAGTTTGGTTACTTTAAACAATGAACAGAATAACAAAAAGTAAAATTAAAACCAAAAATTCAAAAACAGTGCAGAAATGTAGAGCTTTGTTCTTGTGCTATTTGATTTATACGTTGTGTTAATGAGAGACTCGTTCAGCTTGTTTTTCTTTCATGATTCAGAAAAGTAAACAACAGCAGAGAGTAGACAGGTCCATAGATTTTATTATTTGGTACCCATGAACAGATAACAAGTGCTTTGAGTGTTTTAGAGTAGTTATCTTGCTGATCGAGAAACTAAAAGCACAAAAATGCCCTGAATATGTATCATGCATAGTGATGTGCTCGCATCATACTAAAGTGTGCTTTTGGATAATGAAATGTAACCAGTTTAAATTTACAATGCACTTGGTACGCAGTGTCACCATGTTTGTGCCGAGGGTAACATTTGGTAAATAGACTCGACTTAAGCATCTCTCTACCTTACATTTAGGAGGTTACTGGGTTTGGTTAATAAGAATAATTAGTTTCATGACCTGTACAATGCATTGCAATGAGTCTACTTAAAAATAACAGATGACACTTTTTCAGCGGTGCATTCCAGTTTTTCACTGCTGCAGTCAGTGGCCTCAGGGGGGAGCTGTGTCCCAGCACTTCTTGTGTGGAGAATGTCAAATTTTAGATGTCCATTCCTGAAATAGTGCAGCTCAGTAAGGAGTCCAGATATCCCTTGTACTTCATTGTGGTCCAACATGCACCTTTCTCCTCATGACAAACACTCGACAGTTATCAGACAGAAGGAAATAAAAACGGGCGAGAATAAAATATCAAATATGTGTGCAACAAAACTGAAAATTTCTCTCACTGGGCAGCAAAATATCTCTGTCTTCAGAGACCAGCTACTTCAATACAGATGCATCTCAGTAAATCAGATTCTAATAAAAAGATTTCATTTCAGTAATTTAAATCACAAAGCAAAATATGTAATATATAGATTCATTACGAACAGATCTATATATTTCAAGCATTTATTTCTGTTAAGATTAAAATATCGCATGAAACCAATATGTTTTTTTTTGTTGTTGTTGTAATGTTATGTTCTGGCCCAAACAATCATGATTGACTTGACTGTTGTCCATCAGACAGTTATTGACACACTCAACAAGGAGGAAAGGTCACTGTTAAAGAAGCTGGATATTCACTGTATCCAAGAATATTAATGGAAAATAAGAGGAAGGAAAATCTTTGGAAGAAAAAAGTACACTAGCAATAGTGATAACCACAACCTTGACAGTATTGTAAAGCAAAGCCCATTCAAGGATTTGGAGGAGATTCACAAGATGTGGACGACAGCTGGACTGCTTCAAGGGTCATCACACGCAGATGTTTCCAGGACATCAGCTACATCCGTCACATTCCTCGTGTTAGGCCACTCCTGAATAAGAGACAATTTCAGAAGCATCTTATCTGGGTGAGGAGAAAAATCTGGACTCAGTGAGCCAAAGTCCTTTTTTCAACTGTAAGTAAATTTAGAGTGGAGAGGCATACAATCCACAGTTACCTAAAGTCAATAGTGACATTTCCACAGTCAGTGGGGAACTATTGGGGAGCTATTTCATGCCCTAGTGTCGGTCCACTTTGTTTTATCAAATCCAAAGCTCTGTAATAGTCAGTTGTTTTAACTGTTCTTGGCAATATTTTATTTTGAGAGAAAATGTAATTGAATTCTCCAGCCTAACAGAAATAAATACTTGAAATGTATCCCACTGTGTGTAATGAATCTATAAATATACTTTCAGTCCATTTACTTGGTACCACACACATAGAATGGGAAATCACGCCCTCGGATTGACTGCTTTAGCTTGGTGCTTATCCCGAAACAGGAATTTCTAGACACAGGAAAACCCACAGTTAACCCCCTGTGGTAAGACACGCTAGCCGACAGGCAGCAGCGACTGACACCAACAAGAGCGGTCAAAAGAAGAAAAACAGGCTAATTAACAACAACGACTGTACTTAGTCTGTTTCAGAGATGTTCTTGGTGAGCTGAAGAATGGAAGACTCGGGAATAGAAGTGGGAATATCGATCTAAATATTGTTAGTACCAATACCAAGGTGTCGGATCAATACTAACGTGATGAGATCGATACTTTAGTTGCAGCTTCTCTTCAATACGTCGAGCAAATTATTCAAATTTCCTCACACAGTTCATGCGAATGCAGTTTCTCTCCAAATCTGTCTCTGCCAATCAGTAATGCACCCTTTGCCCCTCTGTGTGGACGTTATTCACGGAAGCTGATTAGGACAATGCCACATGTGATGTTTGCACTAGTGACTTAATTGTGTGTAGAAGATGGTAATAAGAGAATTACTTTTAGTAATTTTATACTATGACATTGCTTCATATTGTTGTGGTTTGTTAATAAAAAAAAACAAAAACATTTTTATTTGCCTAAAATCTTTGTTCTGTGTTTTATCATAACTAACTAAAGGCAAAATCACAAAATTATTCAATGATCATGACGTTTCAAGTAAAAAGTATTGGTATTGGCGATACTAGCTCTGTATTTACTTGTCATCAGATCAATCACTTAAATTCCCAGTATTGCCCACCCCTGGTAAGAACCAGAGAACAACAGTGACAATGGATGGGGCAGAGCCCAACGTCTGTGGTCCTTATTTGCCTAAAGACATGATTAGAGGTGTCTCCAGGGCATGATATCCCCCACTATATGTGTTCGACCTCGTTCCTCCCCTTCAGGTGACAGTAGTTATATGCATTAACATTACGTTTCACTTTTTAAACTGGATTACTGAAATAAATAAACTTTATTTATTTAAATGCACCTGTATCATCCTTAACAAGATGTGTACATGGCACAGTGGAGTCCTGTAACACTGTTGATGGACCCATGGCACTGGAAATGTTTAACACTTCTCTACAGTACAAACCCCAGCAGCATAAAGATCTGATTTTGACATTATTTTGTGACTGCACACACTATAACTTTGCCTACACTAGTAGTTTGGATCATATTGTTTCACTTAACCGCCCTAGTGAGTCACGCTTTTAGGCCTCTAAGGTATTCACACAGACTTTTGGAATTGATTATTTTTTTTTTTGGGGGGGGGGGTTCATTTAACTGGGAACGTTGGGTTTTGAAACCAGAAAGTTGGGAAAGCAGTGAGCCAAACCCACCTTCGGCATAAGTCTGGTTAAAAACCAATGCTGTTAAAATGTGAACTCTCGGGGACATTACGATGAAACATGCGACAGTGCCTTATGGTTGCTACATTAAGCCCTTATGTCGGAGTTTGGAATGTAATGAAGACTGAAAAATTAGTTTTAAAATATGAAGGGGAGGGGGCTGTATTTTTAATAATCACCAAACTTTTCTTACTATTTAGCCGGCACATCATTCACTTCATTATAGACATATAATAGAAGTTCAAAGAATATCAAAAAGAGGTTTGTTTTTATTGCTGACCGCCTCGTAAGAACAGATGCATGCCTCCTTTTCATTGTTATGGCCCCAAAGTGTTGTGGCAAATATAAATTTAAGAATATGAAAATAATACAATTAATAAGCCAAGTCAAACCATTTGCCCTCTAAGTGATGAAGATAGGGCAGTATTAGTTTGGATGTGCTTATTCTTATACACTGCATGCCGTGTGATTTGTTAGCTGAGGATCCTCGTGTAGGCATTGTCTCTTCCTCAGTGGTTCTGTTTGGGTGGTTCAGCCCAGTAGGTGCAGCACTGCACCAGTAGAACAGCAGCAGACCTCGAAGCACTGTCCAAGAGCCTCCACAGCAGCCTTGTGCACCCCGGCTCCACTGTTTGGGCCCCCATCCTGGCCCCTGTGTGGCTCTCACCCCCCCGACAGGGTCTGGTCATGGCTCTCCAGGACAGGCTGTGTCAGGACGACTGCATTAGGCCTGTCAGGCGCTTTCCTGTCAAAGACTTCCCCTGGAAAGTTAAATGAAATAGTTATAATGAATTACTACAAGACTGATCAGCTATTAGGAGAAGTATTCTACAAACTATAAAGCGACTAATCTCTTAAATGTCCTATTGTGTTCTTTTGTTATCCAGGTGAAAATTATTGTTCATCACGAATAAAACCAATAGAGCCAGTAGTTGGATTTGTACATAAATTATTCAACCAATCTGGACACTTAAATTGTATTTTACAGAATGGGGACATTTATGTAATTTGTTCGCAAGATTTTGGGGCATAGTTTTAAATTTGGTTGAGAGTGGGCATCAGTTTGAGTAGTAAAATACTCACTGCTCCTTATGAACGAATATTATTTTTGGCATCTATCAGGATTAGTGTTTGGACCCAAGCTGTTTATTTTATACGTCAGTGTTATATGTAGCATGTCTTGTTAGCCATTTTTAATACATTCTGCTTGCAGCACCAAAGTTATTGTGTTTCTGTGTTTGTAGAGGGGAGTTGAGGCAATATTCAAATATAAAGCAGTTAAAAACAGATAAAATCTCCCAATAATATATTTCCTGACTAAATATAAAGAAGGGCAAAATGTTTAAAATTCATATAATTAGTGAAATAACTTAATCAAGATTAAATGAATATAATTGCTAATGACTTTCTGAAAAGGGATGTGATTAAATAAGTACGTTCTACCTCCCACTCCTTTTCACATATGTAGACTAAATCAACCAAGTTGCTGCTGTTTCATTGCTGAGTATTAGTAGTATTGTTGTTGTTTTTTTCATTTTCAACATGTTTCTGGATATTGTTTATGTGATTTAATATTAAAATCAAAACAAATACATTGTTACATGTATCGATTATTATAAAGTAAAAAAAATACACATCCTCAAAAATTTGCAAATTTAATTAAATATTTTTATATTGATCTATTTATACTTGTTATTAACAAGTACTTTTTTGTTAAATATAAACATGTGTATTTAAATCTGTGTAATTGTTTGTTTGTTTATTTGACTGACTTCAGTTTTTAAAAGATGGGATTTTTTTTCTGGTATATTTTACAAACCAGTTTCTGTTAAATTTGAACAATCATGGAAAGTTATCAGATATCAGCAGACTTCCAAAAAAATTTTAATTCAGTTAATTTAAGACTTGACTCGATAATTTGTTTCAAGATTTTTTAAACATATCTAAACTCATGAAAAAGCCTTTACCAAAAAAAAGAAAGACACGAACACAATTAAAAATTTAAGGAGAAAACTTCTTGTTTAATTTAACAATAGTGGACCCAGAGATTTACTTTGGTGCAACAACTCACATTACTGTGATAACGTCTCGTTCACACAAACACATGCTTACACATGTTTAGAAAGCCACAACAGAGTGTAATATGGTTGTAATTGCAAAAGCCACTGATAATGAGCCAGCCAGTGTGGTTTCTGTGATATGAACAGCCCCAGCTCCAAATGACTTACCACGCTGCGGGTGAACTTCTCCAAGGAGGTGCGACGGCCCTGTTCTGTGTCTGCTGGCTGCTGTTTTGGGAGGGGGGGAAGCAGGGTGAGTGTTTGGGTCAGGTATGGGTGTTGACGGGAGGAAGGTTGGCAGTAGTGTCATTAGTGCAGGGAATAAAATAAAAACAGGAGGCCAAGCATTGCAGACAGTGAGGGCCCAGTGCAGGCAGAGCAGAAGGGGTTGCATTTGGGGAAAAGGGTGTAGGATCAGTCAAAGGCCAGCAGAGGGAGCAGTGTACAAATGAGAGAGGGCAGAAAGGCTGGCATGAACAGAGGAAAAGCTGTGATTTGATGAAAAGCTCCATATTACACAATTAAAAAGCTAAAATGTTTTCTGTTTAGAGCTTAAATTCAGCTGGAAGTAGACATAATAGCGTTAAAAAAATTTAAACATTAGGTTTTAGAAGATTCCCATGCTTCTATATACAGTATATATATCTATATAGATATATAGATATATCTATATATCTATATCTAGAAAGAGGCACATCAGTATTGCTTTTTTAAAAATATTTTAACTGAAATTGTTGACCTATATTACTAATGGCAAATATGTTTATTATGCACACTTTTTGATTTCAGGGCATTATATTGTATACAAATGTATGATCACTAATGTAGCAGCCAATAAAGTTTGGGACAAGTCATGGAATCTTCTCAAAATCTCTAGGTTTCTGCACTTATGTAAGACATGAAACATTATCTGAATGGCACAAAAGAAAAAGTTAAAACACAATTTTAACACCAATTGTACAGCATCCAGTTTAATATCTATGCATTTATGTCTGAATTTTATGCTATTTTTTGCATGGTTTTTGACTTTGATCATGGGAATAAATACACCTATTGAGGTACAGTATTGAAAAGGTCATAGTGGGAAAATAATGAAATATGCTATTTAAATTAGAAGCTTTGTTTTTAAAGGAAAAATGCTGATCCTTCTACATATTAACGTGACTATCTGTAAAACTCCATGGTGGGAGCAGTTGGGTCACAAGCTGTTTTGCTGTACCTCGGATAGTTAATAAAATAGTGAATTTTGAAATGCATCACTGGTTTTGAAAGGGAAATATTATGACACATATCAATGAACTGAATCATAAAGGAAAATGCATCTTGTTTTAATAATACACCGAAACTGGTTTGTGCTTTGAAAACTCTGAAGTGTGCAGTAGGTCATCCTTTGTGGAAAGGGGCATGTACATATGCCAGTACTAAAGGTACAGATACTAAAAGTATTCTTCTGTTTCTATTTCTTCGATTTTTGAATTCTTTACTTTTAAACCAATGTAAAAATTCTCATATTTATTCTTAGACTAATTTGTTCTATCATTATTTTTAAGTTACTTAGAGTTTGTAAAAATTTTAACATTATAATGAATAACAAGTATAACTCTGAATAACTCTTATGCAGCTAAAGGACATCTTTGCCACCAAAATATTGCATAATTCTCATAAAATCCATTAAAGTGGAACTTAAAGTATAAAACCCAGCACTATTTTTACAAACCGAGCATGATTATTATAAGTTTTTAACAAAGAATCAAACCAGATTGATAAATGCAGACAGAATGCAGGGCTACAGGAGAACTCACCTTCTTTCTGGCCAACAGGAGGTCTTGGTAGATGTTGGATCGCAAAAAGCGTGCATAGCTGTCACTTTTCATGAGCTTGAATATGTGCTCCTGCAGCAGAAAAGACATATTTGTTTGGTATAAACTCAGCAAGAAAGCTATTGGTAAAAATAAGGGTGATTTTGATGCAGATGGTGTATGCACAGCCTCTTGCAAATGTGTTGAAATCCCTCAAACTTGAGTGAATTTATATCAGCGTTTAATGTTGATAGACCAACAGAGAATGAGTGTTATTTGAATGTAGGGATGGTTTGAATGTAGAGATGTTGTGCTCAGGGAAGTGTGCTTAGTTTTCTGCTTGTGGCAAACTGCAAATATCCATTTGTTTCTTAAAGTCATTTCATGAATTATGAAATGTTGCTACAAATAAACTGAACTGAATTGATTTTTTGTCTACTTAGGTAACATTTAAAGGGAATTATTAGAGTAAAGGGGGTGAATGCTAATGCAATCCATACCATCATGTATTTTCTACTTTACGTTTATACCCTATATTGGTGTTACATAAAATCCCGATAAAAAACATTGCAGTTTCTAGTTGTAACATGAAGAAATGGAAAGCACTTTTGCGAGGTTGTATTTATTGGTCCAGTTGGTGTGTATATGAATGAGAGAAGCTGATGTCAGCTGTAGAGCGAACTGAATAATGTGTTGCCAGTCAGAGAAGCTGCACATGACACATCACCAGTTCACTTTAAGGCCAGGGTAATCCACGGTGAACTGAGTGAAGGACCTATTCATGGTATTACTTGCCTCATTAGGCACTACCACAAATCCACTCCGTCATTCTTTTTCTTTCCATTTACTCCCCTCACTCTCTCATTCATTTCTACAGTGAAAGGTTTTAGGGCTTCTTTTGGTCAAGTGGATGAGACGGTGAAATAAGCGCCTGGGTTTCCACTGAGCATACATTTCTGGTGTTTGTTTTCTTGTGTGCGTTCATGAAAACATCAAGTCATGTGCATCCATGAAGAAAACCACACAGTCAACCTGAGCGTCTTCAAAGCTGTATCGCCCAGGGTCTTTGAGGTTCTGGCTGGTCAGCTCGTAGCTGTGAGAGTCCAGGTTGATGGAGCTCGGAGCTCCCTCGGCCAAGAACTCCTGCCAGATCTCCTGAGCCCTGGTGGACACCTCCTGGAGCGGCCTTCGCTTCAGATCCTGCACCGCTAACCAGAATCTGGAACAGTATTTAATCCACTTATTAAGATCCTCATGTGCATTCATTCTTTTTAAACTCTCAAGATTCTTTATGAAATGTTGTGGGTCAGTCTCACCGCAGGTTCTCAGAGCTGAACTCTGACTCCAGGAACTTCAGGAACTGGTCCCGTCCCGCCGGGTCCTTTAGAGCCTCGTCCAGGGAGAAGCCCCACTTCTTCACCCGCTGTTGACTGGGATCACGGCTGCTCAGCGCAAAACCAAACAGAAGAGGAGATAATGAAACAGAGAGCTGAGACCAGGATCTCAGTACGCAGTCAGGGTTTGGAAAATGCTGGAGTTATAGCATGGCAGTGGTTCCTTTGCTCCAAATGAACCCAGGTAAATTGGCCTACTAGGCCAAATCCAAATCCGGCCTCTCATCAATGGGACTCACCTTGCCTCCATGTCCCAGAAGGTGGTGTCGTCACTAATCCAGGGGTTCGAGGGCTCCACGCCGGACACAAAGGGGTCGTATTCCATGAACTGCTCCGTGTAGGTCATCAGGCTGTCGGCAACTTTGGAAACCTTCATACAGTGTCTGTCCAGCTGGATGTTCAAAAAGGTTATCTGAGGGCGGAGGAGAGAGAAAAGAAGGGGCTAAATAAGGCAACGGCTCATCAGTCTATGTCTCTGATTGTCTTTATGATAGATGAAAGAGGCAGATCAGTGGTAATGAAACGGGGGAACATAAATCACACTTACCTCCTTCTTAACGTCCTCTTTGGTGGGCTTCCTGCTTGGCTGGGAGCTGATATGGACTGGACTCGGTTGGCTCTGGCCGTCATCTGGCACCCCATAGACTGACTGGAAAAAGTGAGAGGAAAACAATGGTTAGGCATGATTTTGTACCAGTGCCACTGGCATGCTAATATGTTAGTTAATCTTAGTGTACTCTGAACATGGCAGACTTCAAAAACTGACAAAAAAGGTTTCCAAACTGAGTATCTTATTATGTATGTTATCTTGATTATGTAATTTTATCTATAACTGAAACCAGAAATTTACATTAATTGCATAAAAAGAGACAAAACATTGTTTCTCACTGTCTGACGTTGAATAAGAAACTCAAACCTTTCCAGTTTTAGGTCAGTTATGATAAACACAATTATTTCAATCATCACCCTGTACTTCACATTTGGAAGGGTGTTCTCCAGCTGGCAATCCCATACTGGCTTCAGTTTCCATTTCATTGGTCCTCAGGACATAAAAATCCCCTTAAATTAAGGTAGTTTTCCGTGAGTGCATTTGGAAACTGCATTTTAGCTATTTAAGTGTAGTACTGGCTTCTTCATCACCGAGTGGCCTTTTAGCCCATGTTGGTCAAGGGTTTCTTTCACTAATAATATTTAAAATCTCTTACCAGCTTTAGCCAGCATCTTCACAAGGTCTTTTGTGCAAAAAAGCAAATTTCATACCAAAACCAGTTCATCTCGTGATCATAGAAGCTGTCTACTGTCTACTCTCTTGACAATATGATACCTGGACATTCCCACTGTGTTGTTACTTGAATATAATTGTTTGAACACCTGATTTATTTAGATTTTTTCCTGATATCAGTCAAGGAAACAATGTTTGCGATTTTGCCGTCAAATATATCCATCTGTGTGCACCAGTTTAACTAAAATGCTGGGAATAAGATGCTTACAAGCCATGAGATCATCATCTAGGCTTTCCCGAGTGAGAAGAATGTACAAAAATTAGCAAATTATCTCTCTCCGTACTGTGGTATTTATTAAGTAGAAATAATTGACCTAAACCCAGAACATTTTTAGATGTGCAATGATTCCTCTATACCTACTATTGCAGGTTTCACTTTATAATTTTCTTATTCAGTCAAAATGATGATAAATATAAATATATATATATATATATATACATATATATATATATATATATATATATACACACATTTTAAATAAAGGTAAGAAATGTACAGCCTATACGTATTCAATAATTTAGCAAAAACAAATAAAAATGAATTACAAATTAATTTTTATGCAAAAAAAATGTTTGTGAATGTGTGAATATAAAAATAACATTTAAATATGTAATTAAATTATATATATATATATATATATATATATATATATATATATATAATATCACTATATAAACTACAAATGAGCTGTTGTTTCAACATTTACTTCAGAGAAAATTGTAGTAAATCTGTGATAGTGGGACTTGTCTGTCACCTTTTTCACCCTGTGAGGGTTCTTCTCTCTTCGACACTTGCGGATGTCCATCTCTGTGGTGTTGACGCAGCCTGGCTGTGGGAGACAGTAGAAAACATGATGGTTTGGGTCACTGTTGCATGAGCATGTATTGTTTGTGACACAGAAGTATGACGCTGTTTCTTTACTCAGCGTTGCATGGAAAAACACTGGCGCCCTATCTGATCCTGCATTTTCTATTTTCATTTCTGAATCCTGTCTTTTTGCTTTGCTTCTCCATGTGCTCCCAGTTGCAACTCTGACATTTGTGTTGTTTTTCTTTTCCTATAACTCACCACTGGTCGGTGAACATCCCAGAACGCCCTCTCCTGGCTGTCAAGGATCTTCCTCTCTGCCTTGTCCTTCTTTCTGTCGATCCTGCATGCAGAGGAATCAGCCCACTAATACAGCATATAGAACTGAAACATAAATTCAATGCAGTCCTGACTTAGAGGTAAGGCAGCCTCGCCCTGTCTTCTTACTGAAGGCTGCGGCCCAAAGAGCACCAAACTGAGGAGTCTAGGTCCTGATCTATCTGCTGGTGTTACCTCTGGAGACACAAGGCTCTTACATAACTGACATTTACTGATCGGTTTCTGGTTCATATTGTCCCTCTGATACACGGAGACTCATGGCTTCCTACATGGACCTTACTCCTGCCAAACAGCAACCAATGATTGATGTTGTGACTTTTTTGTGTGTTTTACTGACAGCAGATGAAAAAGTGTCATAATTACGTGACAAGGATTTTATGGTGCTTACATTTGCCAGCCACCAGATAGCAGCCTCACAAAATAATCCAGAGCATGTGCATGTTTCAATCCACAGGGAATTGCTGTTATTTTTTTGGTGAATAACACAAACTGATGTGATGAAGCAAAGCATGACTGACATATTCACTCACTTGACTTGAGCCTCTGCTTGCATGAAGATGAATTCCCACTTTCTGGCGAAAGCCCTCTGCAGCCGAGCGAGATTCTCCTGCAGGATACAATTTGAAACAGTGTTTGGGGAGAATTTATACAAGATATCTTGAGGTAATGAGCTTCCATTCTTCTTTGCAAGATTGGTCAAGCTCAGTCAGATTGGATGGAGATCATCTGACCTCCTAATTTGATTTAGGCCTGGGCTTTGATTGGGCTTTTCTAACATAGCCTCATAGCATAAGTGTCTAACTCATATATGACTTAGACACCTATGCTATTAAGCTAACAATATAAAAGGCTTTGATCTAAAGCATTCCTTTGAAGCTCTGACAGTATGTTTCTTGTCAATGTCCCACTGGAAGGTGAACCTCCGCTCCAGTTTCATCTGGAACAGAAGAAATGGTCATGCTCTCTGCTTTCATCTGACCAGAGCACATTCTTGCACATTTTTGCCTGTCCTCTACATGGCTTGTGGCAAACTACATGCAGGACTTCACTGCTCTCTTTCAGTATTCTGCAGGCTATAAATTGTATTTACAATGACATTAGATCACAGATAGATTACAAAATAGGTGACCTCTGAAGGCAACTGATTGGTTCATTTAAGGGTATCAGAGAAAAAGGGGAGTGAACACAAATGCACACCACATTTTCAGATATTTTTTGGTAAAACATTCTGAAAACTATTCTCCTTCCCCTTAATAAATGTTCACTACTCTGTGTTGGTTCTTCAAATACAATCACTATAAACTGCATTAAGGCTTGTCGTTTAAACGTCACAAAATGTGCAAAATGTTCAAAGGGGACCAATGCTTTAGCAAGGCATTGTATGAGCAGCTCTTATACACATGTTAGCAGATTTGATTTATTACTTTTTGGACCAGTTTCAGTGTGATGATGTTCAGAAGCTGAAACAGAGGACAACATTTTACATTTTGTAAAAATACAAATGTATTCATGTGTCCCTGTTAATGCTCGAAAAAGCATCTGTCAAGTTAAAGTAAGTGACCTCATTACAAAAAGGAAAACTCCAACCAGCAGGCATGATAATAGTGAGAGCAAAGATGCCTGGCGGCATAAAGTGACCTGAATAGAAGAGGAAGGAAGTGTACTGGACAATAGTTGCAGAGTCATTTGGAATATTAAAGTGCAGTAGATTGCTACTCTGTGTAACAGCAGGAGATCAGCACTACGGTAACGCGCCTCCTGGAGGCATATTGATCTGCTGATGCCAAGTAATCCTGCGGATATTTTGGGGCACGTTTTGTGGCCAGGAAATTACTGTCATAAAAAGGATCTCCTGGAGCACAAATCAGACAATTCATGATTTGCTCAATGCCATTTCCAGATCCTTGAAGACATGACTAGAGATTTTTTTCAGTTTCCAATCAACTTGCTGGTGGCTTTTAAGTCATAATAACATTTTACTTACTGCTTCGTAGTCAGCAAGCTCGAGCCTGGCTTTATTCTGCATGGTGCGCTTGCACAGGTAAATGGCTGGAGGGGAGAAGGAATAATCAAATTTTTAAAAGGTCACATGGTTTTATTAGAAAGGTCAGTTGTTTCAAATGGATATCTATTTTTCTAAACCAGTACCATAGATGATTAAAACATTACTGATGATTGTCTAATTTAAGTTGGAAGGCTATTAGTTATCTTATAAAATAAAAATAAAAAACAAGGGCCACCCAATGAAGCAGAGATGTGGTCAAACCAGTTACTGCATCTTGATTTGCTAGTCTAATCCTATTCCACAGGGTTCTCTCTGGTGGATGTTCCTCAGGGCCAGATACATTACAGGGAATGGCCCCGTGGATCAATACTTAGTGAGTGTCAACAGCAGCTCTACAGTGTGAGCTGTGCTTAAGCTCTGAAGAAGGAAAAAGCTGAAGGCAGCATCAGGGAAATCTTAGCAGGTTTTGAGAAGGAGGTGGAAATCAGCAGCGTTTGACTCACCATAGTCTGTGTTCTCAGGTTCCCAGCAGTTCGAAGGCCAGAAGTATGGAGACTGAGGATAACCAGAGTTGAATTAAAAAATGGTTTATTTTCTGTTTTACAATCTAAATAAAGTCTTTATCTCCATTTTTCTCACCATTTTGAATGCAATGCAGGTCAGAGGTTTAGATACACCCATCATGGGCATGAATGTCATATTAGTTTGGCCTTTTAATGATGCATTTGAATTGCTGCTTTTGCAACATTGGGTGCACAAGTTTAAATTTGCTGTGGATTTAATGTGATTCTGCCATTATCCTTGGGAACATTAATGTGTATTTTGAATAACTTGATTATGGTTCATCTTAAGTTGTAGTATTTAGTCACTGTTTCTCCCTGTAGATCTAAGTTCCTATTTAATTTTGGTTGTCAGTCTTTCCTTGAGGTCTGTTAAGTTCCTGTTTATGGGTTCCTGTTGCTCCTATGTCTTCCTGCTCTGTTTTCCCTCTGTGTTTCGGTTTTTTTGACTTCCAGGTTTTCTAGACTTTCCTATTAATTTAAATTCATCCAGCAGGCTGCCTCTCTCCAGCTTGCATTTGGTTCCTCGAACAACACAATTAATGGCAAATCCACAAAAGGTCAAACTTGTATATAGAGGTTCAAATATATACTGTACATAGACCCCATTTATTATTTGGCAAAATTGTATTTAGCAAGTCACAAATAAACCCCACACTTTAAGTGGCCATCAACAAGGACCAGGCATAATTCTGGTTGGACATTTGACTGCTCTTCCTTTCAGAAATGGTAGAGTAAATTTAAATGTATTGTTTCCTGGGACGGGGCCTCATTTTAAACAGAGCTCATAAATTTTAAATTAGATTGAGGTTAGAGGCTTAATGTTAGATCATGTTTTCTATTCCAGAACCAGCTTTGATGTGTTTTGGGGGTCATTGTCCTGCTTTGTTCAAGTTAAAGCCATCTGTCCCAAACAGTCACCCTTGTTGAAAGACAGTTAGGTATTATGATTAAAATCCAGCCAGGAACTACCAAGGCTCAAGCCTATTATAAACCATGTAATGCTGAAAGACCAGCACCAAGTGAAGTTTGTGAAGTAAATTTAGAGGGTGCAGACCAAGGGATAAACACTTTGTCCAATGTTGATACCTTCAAGCTCAACTGAAAATTGTAGCTGCCCACATGGACAAATACCTTCTGGAGAAAAGGTTTTCTGGTCAGATGAGATGGAGATTGAGTTGTTTTGCCACAAAGCGAAGGAATATGTCAGGGTGAGGCTTTAAAACTTAGGAACAAGGTACCCACTGTCAAGCATGGTAATGGTAGCATCATGCTAAGGGGCCTGATTCTTTGCTAGGATTATTCCTGTAATGCATAAAATAGATAGAATAATGACAGGAGAATTTCCTTCAAATTAATGAACTTCCCCTTAACCCAACAGCTAACCAAATTGAAACTTGGACACAACTGGGTGCTCCAACAGGACACTGGCCCCAAAATACACATTAGAACTTGTTAGCCATTAGATAAATCATGTTAACATTATGCTTCTGGAATGGCCCCAAACTCAAGTCTGTTGAGGACTTTGAGGATTAAACCCTTGAACCCCTTCTACACTCTCTACAACATTATTGTTGCTATTGACAATAAGCAATGCTCTTTTTGTTGACTTGTCAAAAGTGTTTTGGTATTCTGGCTTCGGCATTCTGGTTTTTCAGAGCATGCTGTCTCTTGGTTCACAAATGATCTCTGTTAAAGGACACAACATTAAAGGGGTGCCACAGGGATTCATAGTAGGCCCTCTTCTATTCATAATTTATATAAATGAGTTGGGGCAGAATGTATCTGATGCAAATAGCCATTTTTATGCATATGACAGTTATTTGTTGGAATCTATCAACTCCTGCTCAGGCCATTGATTTATTGTGGAAGGCCTTTGTTGCTGTCCAGCACTCCTTACTTAATTTGAAACATGCTCTCAATGTGGACAAGGTTAAATTTATATTTTTCTAAGTCGAGGAGGCCACAAAAGATCCCCTCATTGCTCATTTCCAGAGGAAATTAAACATAGTGGATATAAATATCTAGCCATCTTGATTGCTGACTCACTGACTTTCAAGCCCCACGTGGTAAATCTTGTGAAAAGGCTAAAGTAAAAGTTGGGTTTTTATTTTCGAAACAAATTAGGTTTTTTGTATACAGCTAAAAAACGGCTTGTCACTGCAACTACTTTGTTGAACTGTGTTGAACTATGGGGATGTTTTGAATATGATTGCTTCTTTACAATGACTTTGGATGATTGACTCTGCCTACCTCTCTTCTCTTAGGTTTATTCCAAATTGTCAACACACCATTTTGAGTTATACTCTTGGGTGGGATGGCCTGGTCCAGCCACCTGAAGGACATGCCATTGACTTTTAAATCTAAACTAAGACTTTTGTTTCTTTTTAACTGTGTAACAATAATTATATTTTACTTGTTGCTGCCTGGTGGCTGCTTGCTGGGGCCTAGACCCCTGGGCTCTGTTGGGCCTCTGCTTGGGGAGTGATATATCCTGGGGTCTTGGGTTTCTGGGTCCATGGATGGATCTGCTCGGGCATAGACGGCTGCCGGCGGGGCCTGTGGGCTCGTTGCTGCAGCTCCCTGGGGCTTCTGCACTGTGGCTGCTGGGTGGTTCCCCTGCTTGTCTTCCCTGATCTTCTCTGGGGGGTTGCGGTAGTCCCGGCGATGGTTCTCCTGGGGTTCCTGTGCTCTGGAGGGCCTTTGGATGTCTATGGCTCAAATCTCCTCCATATCGGTCCCAGGTCCAGGGGGGCAGGTCTGTGGCTCCTCACACTTGCTATTGCATATTTTTATGGAGAAACCTTACACAAACCTATACAGACGTGCCCTCACACTCAGACCCACAGGTGTTTAGATTCAGGTGTTAACAGATACAAAGATGTCCGATATTGAGCTGCATTTACCAGTAAATACATCTTGCATTGATAAGTACCGTCCACTTTTTGGTAAAAAAGCTGTTAATATGAATGTTTCTGAAGGTGTGGAAGTAAACAGGGTGTTAAAACGTTTCCTGACTCGCTGCTCCAAAACACCCCAAAGTGGCTCAATAATATTTAGATCTGGTGACTGTGCAGGCCATGGGAGATGTTCAACTTCACTTTCATGTTCATCAAACCAATCTTTCACCAGTCTTGCTG